>JARVZY010003331.1:0-24095 GCA_030686995.1 Artemisia argyi | reverse complement strand
TAGTGACCCATTTTAAGTTTGGTTGTATTTTAGTTTAACCAAAGTCTAGACCATTTAACCTTTCATGGACCTAATTGCCATCCCTCTTCTGACATACAGAGTAATAAGCTTTTATTTCCTGGGTCCATTTAACATGGAGGTCCTATTCCATAACCTTAAGCATCTATGCTGAAGAAAATATCACATTGTCAATAATAATTCACATTCAATGGTTGTTTCAATCATAAACTTTTGGCAGAGAAACGTTTCATTCATCCGGTCAAAAACAAAAAACAAAAAAACAATAGTTCAAAGTTTTTCAACTAAGCATCAACATATGTCACCAAGCATGAACCCAAATGGAATCTAAAAACTGTAGTACATAATATATTGTAATTTTGCAAATAAACTCAACTCTACAACTTAAGTATGTCTCATTATGAGCCATTGCAGGGCTTATTTAAATAACTTATTCTCTACTCTCATGTGTCTCGCTAGACGAACACAAAACATATACATCAGAACACTTTGTTTGTGTAGTCAATTTTTTAAAAATAACCCCACTTCTAAGGAACAATGCTCTACCTACAAAATAGAGTCCATGAGAAGAAGTCGTTAATAAGTTAGTCACTTACAATTAAAAATTCAATTATCCTCAAGGTCATAGCTCACAGAACACCAGTTGAGACCCAAATATATAGGCATTTATGGTGTTTAGGAATAACAAAATGTTATCAATTTTGAAGAATTTTCTTCCTTTTCATGGGAGACTTATAATGATATATGTGTTGGTCATTTCAAGTTATGTCTAACACCAAAAAACTTGATCTTTCAATCAGGACTAAAACCAAGCCATGAAGCTGCCACAAAACAACAACAACGAATTTCATATGAAGTCCCCCAATAGCCATTCCCTTTACCTCGAAGATTGCCTAGACTGAAAATACGGCTTCCATTTGTAAGTACAACCATGTCTACCTGCAAATCATAATAAGTTGTTTATGTTGTGATGCTATACGACCATTTAGAATGCACAATAATCATCTAATAGATAAGCTGGAATCAAGCATAAACCTGTATGTGACTAAATACAAACACCATTGGGATAAAATCTAAACTTTCTTAGCTGGCCAATTGAATTAAAACTAATGAATTTTATCTTTTTAACTAATTTTCAGTGAAGCCAACGTGAATGTATAACAACCTGTATTAAGGTAGTGTTTGGGAATGCTTTTCAAAAATTGAAAGTGCTTAATGCTATTGAAATACACAAAAGCTGACGAGTCAGGTAGGTCTAATAAGCACTACCAGATCTCTTATTTCACCCTTCAAATAAGTAGAAAATCATATGGAATATGCATATATCCAACCACATCTACTTGCTGTTATAAATGACCACACTGATTTATATAATTGCATATATCCAACCTTATGTCTGCCTATTTTTGTAGATACTTGTGCATACAAATTGGTTTATGGATACAATTGCCTGTAGATGTTAAGCGGCTGAATAATTGTGTTCTTTCAATATATATAATGTGAGACCTGAAGAATATAGCAAATAACACAGACACACCATTTATGTAATATTTACCTGAAGAGCGAAACATGCGCAAGGTTTACACACCCCCACATTTCCATAGGATCAATTAAGTAATTCCTCAACATCCCTGCCCATCCATATCCTACAATCTGCAACAATATCACATCCATCATTAAGTCACTATATAATATATTTTACTTAATATATAAATAAATAAATAAATAAAATGTTACATGGGTGTCAAGACACAAATGAAATTTAAGCTCTGTCTATAATAAGCTTTCATAACCGTAATAGCACCGATAGAATATCCATCACCTCCAGCCATTGACACCCCGCAGTTAGCAAACACCATGATGATCAAGTGCTCCTTCATATAACCCATGAAATGAATATCTTTGGTGGGCAAATTGGTAGCCATGAACTTACCAATTGGCAACATAGCTATTTGCATAAGAATAGCAGATATGGTTAAAGGTTGTATTCGGTATACAAAGAAATTGTTTCGGAATATCAAAAGGGTGCATGAAGCCACACCAAGTGTCCATGCTCGAAATGTCAGCACAGGCAGTGAAGGGTCTTCGGTTCCAGGCACAACCAACGACACCTCTTCCACCGTACATTTATCATTGCTTATTTTTGAAGCCACAACTTTTAGTTCAGACAAAGCTAGTTAGTGGTGCTCGTATATTGATGCCTCATATGATTCACACTCTTCATAGCCAATGTGTATGGACTTAATCAGATATAAACGTATCACTTACTTGGCCCACGTAACAGTTAATACGTTTATATATTATATATGTAGCATAAAATTAAGTCAAAATACCATATATATGTAACATGTTACATATGACTTTTATGATTCATAAGGTACAAAGAATCATCAAGTTGAGTTGCATGCTAACTATCAATATTAAACACGACAGATACAAACCAAATATATTCCTTGAGAGGGCTATGATTTTGTCGGAAGCAGCCGCAACGCGTATCCCATAATTTCATTTGCTCCAATAGTCCCCCCATTTAGCCCACCCACCGATTTTCCTTCACAATAATACAGCTACGCCTTCCAATATCCACAGGCAAAGGTCTACAGAACAAATATCTGAGAAACAAATACACAAAATTCGAATATAAAAAATACTGATCGCACATAATTATCATCCTGATAAACACATATTAAAAAAAAATCATACCTATTGGGAAGTGCAGACCATGACGAAGCAGGTGCAACTTCGTTATCCGCATAATCCCAAATATTACCCGAATAATTTTTACTCAAATCAACATGTTCATAACGACCCAAACCTAAGTTGGGATTCAGGTCATTCAACTGCAGTCAAAGCTGCAAAGAAGATGACTTCCTCACCGTAATCTTTCACCGATTTAGCCCACCTTTCGAGCTGTAATTCAAAAGAAGCCCATTTAAGTTTAAAGGTGTAAATGCAATAAATATATGATTTTTGGAATATATATAAAGAGATCATCACTTTTTAAACCACCATGTATGTCATACTAATAATAGATTTTTGTAATGTTGTTTGTTTATCATGGGAGGATTATCATATTCTGACTTACCAGTTGTCTAGGCTTCCCGAATGATTCTTTTACCTTTTTTTCGTAGATTTGAGAATGAACGTGTGTGAAGATATTTTTTTTAGGGGATACGGGATTAGGGTTAGGGTTTTGAGAATGAACGTATGTGAATGATTTTTTTTTACGTAGGTTTTACATGTTCCATAAGGGCATTGAGGTGTTATTATAAGATATCAATTTAAGCATGTCATTATTGTTTTCAAATGTCTTTCACAAAATCCTGCTTGGTCCAATGGTTGAAGTGTTTGCTTGTGGATGCCAAGTCCTATGTTCGAATCCTGCCACTATCAAAATTTTTAAAAAACCCGGATTTTAGCTTGTTAAATGCATGCTTATGTGCCTTTAAAGATGACATGGCATTATAGGTGATGATGTGGCATGCTAAATTATAAAAATTGCTTACATGGATGACAAAATGTGATGACATGGCAGAAAATGAATTACATGGCAATGACTGGGCAATGAGGTGTCAATACGCGTGCAACGCCTCCTTTTATATATATATATATATATATATATATATATATATATATATATATATATATATATATATATATATCTTAACTACTTATAAAGGAAAAATGGTCAAAGTGGAAATGTGAAAACTGAAATTTCAGTCAATGCCCATTTTACCCTTGTCAATCAATCAGTGCAAATCGAAACTACAATAACTGCAAATCAATACACACATATAACTCCTCTCCTCTCCTCTCTTTCTTTCTCTCTAACCTAAAACACATGCCTCCATACCCTATCTATAACAGTCGCCGCCAGCACCATATGAATGCGCTGGCTACACAACCCTCACCTGAGTCCGCCATTGTCACAGTCAGATTTTACTGGATCTTCGTGTCTGACCGGTTTTGAGGTAGCTTCGGGTTGTGTTTAGAGACCAACCATCAAGGAAACTTTTACATCACAGAAGGGGTTTTCAAGTTCTAAGGTATTTTTCTTGAGTTTTTTTTGTTAGATCTATTTGTATCATAAATAAGTTTTTTAGGTTTTATTGGTAGATCTTAGTTTTATAACGTTTTTGGCCCTTCTTATTTCAGCCGCGGCTTTCTACCACCAACCTCCGCCGTCTCTGCTGATGTCTCGCCGGAAATAGGTGTGACGTTGGAGATGGTGCTGTTACTCAAGAAGATGAGAAGAAGCCCATGGATCAAGGTGCTCATATCAATCTCAAGGTTAAGAGTCAGGTATACTAAATTATTATTAAATAATGTTTTTTATAATTGATTTTTCATCTAATTAGATTTAGGGTTTTTCAAGGGTTATAATGTGATGTTTTGATTTGGAGTTAATAAGTTGATTTTTTTGTTGTATATGATTAATTGTTTAATTGGTGTAGAATTTATATGGGAATAATTTATTGTTTTGTTTTTCTATACTTAAAGTAAATGAATCGCTGAATGGCGCGTTATGTTGGTACGTATTTGGTAGATGTTTGTTGAATTAGTTTTGCAACCATGGGAAATGGGTAACTTTATATTATAAATGCGTGCGTGTTCATTACCTGGATGTATGTGTACGGTTTTATAGTATTTTGGTGTGAGCTTGTAGGTTTGCAGTTTGTGATAATGGATGTTTTTTTGTTCACGAGATTAATTACGAATACAAACCTAAGTGATGTAACTCTATGTTAGAAATTATTAAATTTGGATTATCGTAAAAGTATGTGTGTTGTTTGCTAAGTGATTCTATAATTGTTAGTGGTATTTTAGAAAGCAATTTAGTTATCCTATTGGTTATTTGAACTTAAAAGTGTCATTTAAACAATGGTGCATAACGTATTACTTATATTGTGAAAGTTGAACTTAAGAGTCCTATTGTTTGGTGTTACTCTCGTGTGTTTTGTAACAAAATGGTTGTTTGCATTTTTGTTCTGCTCACTTGTAATAACATGGCCAACATATAATTTAATCACGCTCTGCCTGAAAGCCTGTGTCTTGTCACTACACACTTGTGTAACTGTAGAAATTATATTAGGCGTGAATGAGTTTTCAGATAAATAGATGGTAGCATAGTTCGTGGATGTTCTTTTGTTTTTCATAAAACTTGTACTATCAGTTTTTACTTATTTTTTCTAGATTTGTTGTTGTTTTCCTACATTCTGTTTCATTGAGTTAGAGCAAGTATCTAACAATTAAGGTGGAACATGGTTCCCCTTAAAGTTCTCCATTTATGGATAGTTTCTTATGTGGTTACTTATGTAGGATGGGAATGAAGTGTTCTTTAAGATCAAGCGCAGTACCCAGCTCAAGAAGCTGATGAATGCCTATTGTGATAGGCAGTCAGTGGAGATGAATGCTATTGCCTTTCTTTTTGATGGGTGTCGTCTTCGTGCTGAGCAGACCCCTGATGAGGTATTCTTCTTTTTAATTAACTATCTTAATTTAATTATTTGTTCAATAATATCCTTTGAAGATATTTATGAACTTAAGTCACCTGTTTCTATTACTACACTGATGTTATTTGTTGAACGTGGTCTTTGATACATTTACATGGGACCCAAGTGGTCAATTCAAAGTTACAAAAATAGTTCATTGGTACTTGGTAGTAGTGGCAAAGCAGGGCCGATTTTGGGAAATGTCAAAATGAGATTGGCTGACCACATCAAGTTTATTGGTTTATTTGAATCTGATATGGGTATCTAATCACCGCATCTAAACATGTTTGTAAACAGTTAATTATGTACACATTTTATGATTAATAATTCTTATTGTCATTTTTTACTTCTCATTATTTATATGTTTGCAGTTTTCAGGAACTGGCGGGCGTATCCGAAAATGGACCAAAGTGGAACTATGCAAGAGGTTGGATATACCAGCGTCCCCCTATTTGTTTGGAAAATTTGCAGCCCACTTTACTATGAGGGAAGCCTAAACTCTGTCCATTCATGCTACTCATGGTATGTGTTTACAGAAAACGAACACACAATACATCTGAATATTTCTGTTATCTTTTATTATGAGGCTGTCGTTTAATGTGGTTGCTAGGCACCTGCTGTAATTCAATGGTCGCCTTCACAAGTTGTTAGTTTCCTCGATAATCACGAAACTGAAACTGCTCAGGTACTTTAGATCTACAAGCTTTAGTGAGTTGTCGTAATATTTATTTTAGTACTTAATTTTTGGACACAAAATTAGCTCTACACTATTTATTTAGATCTCATTAGCATGCTTAGGTGGTTTGTGAAACTTATCAGCAACATAGTGAAATAGGTAACCGTTATGTGCATGGAAATGCAGTTTTTCGATAGGTATCATAACGGGTCACATGGGTCATATGTCTGTTTGAGTAACAGAAAAGCTTCAAGACACTCCTTATTTGAATTTGCAGCCCACTTTAGTATGGTATAAATGCATTTACACCACAATGTCAAACAACGATTTTCTATATATAAAAAAAATGTTATGTGTTACAACTGAAATGCCCCAACAATTGTAACTGATTTAACTCTAGGGTGTAGAACTTTTTTGTAGGGCTGGAGCAGGAAGCTCAATTAGTACGTAACTGGACGCCTCCAACAAATAAACTCAACGGGGCCAATCGATCCTTGCCACCGAGTAAATTTTGCGACAACTTTCTTTCATTACAATCAATTACCTATATATTATCAGTGACACTTTAGTCAATAATAGTGCAGAAAAGTAAGTCGATTGGGCTTACATAGTCTTTTTTCGCGAATTCACCCAATCTGGCATGTCATATGAAATGTAGTAACTATATAATGTAAACGAGTTAAAGATGCTAAGCTGATCCAAACACCCCCTTAAGAGCAGTTTGATTTGTCCTATAGTACAGTTGTGATATTAAGCGGAAAATATAGGTTTTTCTCGCTTGCTAACCTGCCTGACGCCAAGTAAACTTGTGCTTGGACAGTAAAAAATTAGTTGTAAGTTGATCCAAACACCCCCTTAAGAGTAGTTTAGACTTTATAAGGTTGAAGATTTTGTGAATTAGTATTGTCAGTTTGTGAATTAGTTAAATGGCAAAACTGGTTACTTTATAAGGTTGAAGATTTTGTGAATTAATATTGTCACTAGAAAAATAGCTGATACTTAAGTGCTCCTGTCTTTCTGTTAAACAAAATCTGCACAGATTGCCCAGATTGACAGATATTTAGAATTAGTAGTTACCTCTTTTCATTTATAGTTTTGTATTGCCATGGTTATTATCAAGTTACTTTGTGTAAAGTGTGAACTGTCAATAACAACTAAGATAGTAACATTATATTGTTATAAGTGTTCCTGGAATTGTGGCATGTAAACCATATTTGATCCAAACACCCCCTTGTTTTTTCATAGTGATTAACTGATTATAGATTAGTCATTTGTTTGTTGTCATGTTTTTTCAAGAAATTCAAGAGGGGTTAGACAAACAAAAGGGAGAACAAAATCATGGAAAGGAGAAGAATGTTTCGGCTCGATTGAAGTTACGCTTTCATGTTGCAAAATGGAATTTTTTGTCATCGAACTTGGTCTAATTTGTAATGCTACTGCATTTTCCCTATTACGTTTGTAATGCTACTGCATTTTGCATGATGACATGGAACTTGTAATGGCAATATGGCATGGAACTTGTAATTGTGCAAGATGAATGTAATAGATGAACATGCGCATGATTTAGTTTAGAATCTGCAATACTTATCATGTACATGCTCATGCTTTAGTTTCTCAACATGTTATGTCTACATGATATGCACATCACATATATTCCACTTTCTGATTTTTGTTTACAGGTGTTATGTCTACATGATATACACATCATCATGCATGAACCAGCCAACTTAAAGCAAAAGTCCATATTAACGCCTTTAACACCTTCATTTAAGGTGCAAATCATTTATTTTTTGCCCTTTATTTAAGGTGGGTGTCTATTTGCCCGACTCTGTTTTCTCGCATGGCCAGCTTTATGTGGCATTGTCTAGAGGGATATTCCGTAGAACAACAAAGGTATTGGTTAAACCAGTCAAAGAGTTCCGTCAAGCAGGAATCTATACCTCGAATATCGTTTATCACGAAGAGTAACGTGTGTTGTTACTTTTTATTTCATAACAAATGTAATGTTTTACTTTGAATTTCATTAAATGTTTTTATATGTTATTTGATAGATGTTAAGAATTTTTCCTAACTTTGTTATCGTGTAGTACAATCGTTTGCAATTACATTATGATCTGTTCACGTTCTATTTTGAAAGCTACACAAAACACTCATCACAATATCACAAATCGTTAACTATCCGCCGCTAGGAACCGTTGCTATGCACGGGTACTTGCCTAGTATATATATATATATATATATATATATATATATATATATATATATATATATATATATATATATATATATATATATATATATATCTTAACTACTTATAATAGAGAAATGGTCAAAGTGAAATTGTGAAAATGTGGAAAACTTAATTTTCGGTCAATCCCGATTTTACCCTTGTGAAAATGTGTAAATCGTTGCTTGCAGAATTAATGTCAACCGAAACTGCAAATGTGAAAAATGGAAAGCATTGATGGTGAGTTCGGACGAATGGAAAGTAATGAATGTTCGCCGGTCAAAGAATCTCTCTCATTGATGGTAAACCCACATAATTTTTAACCCTATCAAAAAACATACAAACATACAATAACACACACTACTCAATAGTTTCATTTATTCTCTCTCTAAACTACAAACCCTTTATCTCTAACCCACAGCCGCCTCCATAATCAGCATTCTTTCCGCCGTCTACTGAAATCGCCACCCTTTCTCGGTTGTTAGGTGGTTTCGGTGGGCTAGGTGGTTTTTTTGTTGGTTATGTGAACGAAATATTGGTGGTTTGGAGAAAATCACTAAGAAATACAATTCTAAGGTTACCAGAAAAATTTGAGTTTTGAAAATTTTTTCGCCAAATTTTACCGAAATTTTTTGAATTTTGGCCTAAAAATTTGAATTTTCGGCCGAAATTTTCAACGTTATACCAAACTATGAATCTCGCGTAAAAATTGAACGTAAAGTCTCGTGCGAAAAATAAATTTTACTCAAAATTTCCCGCCAAAAACTAGTGTTTCTAACTCGATAAGTTCATGTAGGTATCTAACTCGATATGTTTGTGCTTCAAACTCGATAGGTTTTTATATTTCTAACTCGATAGGTCTGTAGGTATCTAACTCGATATGGCTTTGGTATCTAACTCGATAAGTCCAAATGATATCCTAACTCGATAAGTCCAAATGATACCCAAACTCGATAAGTCTTGATGTAGTGGTCCAAACTCGATAACACTAGGAAGTAACCAAACTCGATAGGTCGAGGTGAAGTCCCTAACTCGATAAGTTGATAAAATTTTGGCAGAGTATCGACTTAGAAGGTAGCTACGCTGTTCCTAACTCGATAATCGATTAGGAAATCAAGGCTAACTCGCCAAACACCAAACTCGATAGATCACTTACACCTAACTCGATAAGATGAAACACCAAACTCGATAGATCACTTACACCTAACTCGATAAGATGAAACACCAAACTCGAAATTTGTAACCTAACTCGATAAAATCTTAAACGAACCTCTAACTCGAAAAAAACTGCTAACTCGATAGAAGTTTAGTCCCAAACTCGATAGAACTTGTTCCAAACTCGAAAAACTAATTCTAACTCGAAAATTTTTTGGCGATGAACAGTAACTTCGAATGAAAAATCACTTTTATACCAACTTTTTTCAACCAAATCAAACCTAAAACAACCTAAATTATCCCTAGGCGATTGATACCACTTGTTGGACCGTAGAACAACCTATTTCACCATTGAATCAAGCCTAAACCTAGAGAGAAAAAGTAAGTAGAGAGAGAGAGTGGATGGGAACTCTAGTGTGTGAAAATAATAACCTTGTTAATGACTAAGAGAACCACTAAGAGAACCAACCTCTAAAATGAGGTTTACAAGAGTATTTATAGTTGAAGTCTAGGGCTTCTCTAATCTTTGACCTTATTACATAACTAGCCCTTAGACTTTATAAAATCATGAAAACTACACATAAACTTCATCATAATGATATTCTAAAGCAACCTAAAACAATACGTTAATGACCGACACTTTTTATAAATGAAATACGATGCTAACAGAAATAGAAGTGGTTTCAGTGTGATTGTTGGTTGTTTCTGGTCTTTATTTTTTTTTAGATCTCTTGGTTTTGTTAGATCTGTGAAAACAATGGTCACTTGGTGTTGGTTGTTGTTGTCTAACAAATATTGATAGTAGTAACTTTGTAAAAAAAATTTGTTTTGCCGACAGCAAAATGAGATATTTGAGGCTGAGTTTTATTGGATCTATTGCACTGTTGTAGAAGTATTATACAAGGTTTTTATTTTATTTTTTCATAGAAATGAAATTGGACAGTGATGAAGATAAAAATTTGATAAACATCTTGATTTTTCATTTTTTGGATGGGAAAACTGAAAGGATTGTTGAGTGTGAGATTCTCTCCGCTTGGCGACCTCGACTTTTGCAGCCATGAAATGGATCTTTTTTGTCTTTAAATTTTTTGAGCTCTTGACTTTTGTCTTATAACATGCTCCTTGGTAACAGATGTTTTTCGATTTAAATAGGATATTAAGTTTTGAGTGTGGTACTTATTACAACTGATGTTCGCAACTTTGTAATTTAGAACTTTTTTGTTGTTGTTGTGAGTCTGTTCAACGAAGCATTTGTTCTATTCTTTATTTAGATCTAAAGGGTTGAGGGTTGCATACTTGCATTCAATTGTTAGTTGGCTTATTTAACTCTTTTGTTTAGTTCTCTAATTTTTTACGTTATAGTGTGATTCCATGATACATGGGGATCGTAACAGGTTTTACCTCTCAATAGATCTCGAGAAGCTTACAACCCCCACCAGGCAGTGTACCTGATCATTGTAGTATAGTATAGTGACAAGTACCGGGGGATTGATCGTTCAACTCAGGAATAGTGTCGCTAGGATTAGAAAGCCTCCTAAACTAGGTCTAGAGGCGAGGGATGATTCTTTTTGTATTTTTATATTTTATAGAAAGCAATTAAAATATCGGGTTTTGGAAGAGTGGGCGGAATTAGTTGCTAGCCAACTAACCCGGTTTACTAAAGATGCAATCAAAATAAAATAACAGAAATGAAAATGAAACTAATTATACTAATGTGGTGTAAAAAATTATGAGGAAAGTTGTGTTTACTTAGGTTTCATTACTCCCTAGATATCTTTTACAGGTTGATAGCTTGTTACAATTACATGGATGACGGGTCATATTCCTTAATACTAGTCGTAGGGCCGTGTACAATATTCCCTAACTCAATAGGATCCTACTTCACTCCTATGTCGAGCCGTTAGAAGCTCCTAACATGGGATCATTAGAATTCTCTTACACATTAAATACAACCAAAAATCATAGTACACCTCCGATCATGTTTCTTAAGACGTTCAAGCAAGTTACCAATGGAAGTCTGCCAGTTTTCTTAAGCCTAACATCGAATGCAATCATCCGTGACAACTATAAACAAACAATCAACCCATAATTAACATCTAGGTTTCACTACATCTAAGCAAACACAAAAGAAATCTAGCCTAGCATGTTAAATTAAAGACAAACGTAAGATATAATCAAACAACACATAGACATATTGAATAATTTGAAAGAGTACTTATCTTTAATTGAAAATGAAAGATTCAAGGGGTTAGAACCCTTGAAAAAAGCTGTAAAATTCAGCCCAGTGTTTATTCCCTCAAAGTTGCACACTAATGAATAAAATTTGGAAAACTATATATAGATTTTACAGGGTGACGGCGTCATGTATTAAGTTGTGACGCCGTCAACTCGTCGCCATAATGAAATCGTATTGCCTAGATCTACTTGTGACGCCGTCATGTAGGATTTTGTTAATACAAATATCGCTTAAAAACGTTATTTATATTTTACGATCTTTGCTAAGTTTTGTTAATGACAAAGTATGAACTTTTGTTTATAGTAAAAACATCACTTTAGTTTTAAGTCTTGTATAACTAGATTTTACATTTCTCTTTTAACATAACATTGTTTTTATTTCTTAAATAAGAAAGTGTCACATCACATCAATAAGTCTTTATGGTAAGTTTATATGTTTGACTATCCATAAGCTCTTACACATTTTGGAAGCATTCCATGTTGTTTCAATGTGTGGTTAACCAAGTAATAACTTGATGTGACTTTGGTTGGTTTGGAAAGATTTATGGCAAGTTTGACTGTCAGACCTAGCGGAACCCTCAGGGTACATGGGCGGAACCCATTCTAGGGTTCCGCCGGATCTGCCAGACTGCTGGTTTGTTTTGCTATAAATACCAAGCCACTTGCTAGTTTTTACCCATCACTTTAGGACATATATTTCATATATTCTCTCATCTAACTCAGTAGCAACTCACTTGTGTGATTGTCTTATGTAGCATAGAAGTTCACAAGTTCATCCAAGAAGTAACAAGTTTCAACTCAAGGTTGCAAGACTTGTTAGCTTAGCCTAGCTTGTGTAAACTTAGTGTAGTTTATACACCATTTGATTGTGTATATTCAAGAGTGATCGGTTAGTATTTTAGGCCTTAAAATACATAGTGTGATGGGAGTTGTTGTACCCTTATAAAAGAACTAACGGGAGTGGTTGTACCCTTGTAAAAGAACTCGACATCTAGCTTAGTGTCGGAAATTGTGGATAGGCGACGTTAGGTTGGTTCTACCTTGAACTAGGACCCAGTATCTAGCTTTGTACCGGATAAAGTGTAAGCGACGATTGTTAAGGTTTCTCCACCCGTGAAAGGAGCTTGTTGACTAGTGCTTGAAACTCTCGAGTTGGAAACTCGGGGCGTGGATGTAGGGCAAGGAAAAAGAGTCCTTGTAGCCGAACCAGGATAAACAATCGTGTTGTGGTTGGATCGTTTCTTTCTTTGTCTTTGCATACTACATATTGTCTTTAGTTAGAATCGTTAATTACACGTAAAGCTTTTCAAAGATTAACAAGTAATTTGAGTTTATATCTTTAATCAAACGTAAAGTTTTCAAAAGATAATTAAACAAAAAAGCGGTAAACTATTCAACCCCCCTTCTAGTTTTCCACAATTGGCATCAGAGCTACGTTACTCAAGATCTTTAAAATATATTGTATTTTAAAACTTGGATCGATCCATGGATTTTGAAAATCTCAAAGAAGGGCAACCTATTCAAAAACCACCGCTATTTGAAAAAGAAAACTTCCTTGAATGGAAAAGTAAATTTAAAAACTATGTGAAATTAATTGATCAAGATATTTGGCACATTATTTCTATTGGTGATTTCAAACGAACAAAAACAAGTTTTGAAAATCAAAATGATTATCTCAAGTTTGATAAAAACACTAAAGCTAAGATAATGATTTATAAAGCTTTACTGAGAATTGAATATGAAAGAGTGTATTTTTGACAAACGGCTAATGATATTTGGAAAAATATAATTAACTTTCATCAAGAAATATGTCAAGTCAAAGATGATCAATTAGATCTCACACATGAGTTACAAGTCTTAGAAAACCTAATAGATAGACACTTAGTTGAAGTAGGTACATGTGCTACTAGTGTAAATGTTTTAAATGAAGGTGTAACTGAAGATGATTTCTTATGTCGAGCTCAAAGTGGCCTTGCTTACAATTCATGAAATGACACGGATGAAGATGAAGCCAACTATCCGGTTTGTGATTCTCAACTAGATAAAACATCAATCAAGGTACAATTTGAAACCAAACACTTTTGCTTTGACACATTTATCATAGAGTTTTCTAAACTAGAAAATGAGTCTAAACCTTTATGCAACATGGACCTAAAAACTATCTTTAACAATGAACATTCAAAATCTCTTGTGAACAATCTTGAAAAAGAGATAATGTTAGAAGATAAAATGTCTAGACTTGAAAGCAATATTGAAATTGATCTAGGATGCAAAATATGTCTAGAATATAAACATGAAATTAAAAGGCAAAATGAAAAAGGAAAAGTGTTGGCTAAGTTTGAAGAAAGTTCAAAATTCCTTGAAAGATTGTTGAAAAGTCAAAAGTCATTCAGAGATAAAACCGGATTAGGATTTGACCTAAATGCACCATCAACAAGTAAAACAAAACAAGTTGTGTTTGTGAAACCTAGGAGAGAACTGTAGGAGTAATTCTATCTCTATTAGGAGCTCATTATAGAAGGATAAAGATATCATGTTCAATACTTTTATATGTTTCTCTAACCTCCTTGGATTCATAAGTATTTGAGTTTAGCTCTCTTATGAGTCAAGATAATTTGCTATAAGATTATCTTCTTGGTGGCTCATCTATGAAGCTTAAAATGTACACGTCTCTTAAACTTACCTTTCATTGCTTCTTGTTGATTAACATTAAGTTTTTTCGTGGGTGATATTAATAGTTTTTTTTACTCTAAGGTGTTTACATTGTGTAAGTAACAACAAGGATTAGATCCTCCGTGATTAAAGAATTTAGACACTACATCCAGTAGGAAATATAAGGTGCTTTACCTCTTTAAACTTTCGGGAAAAGACACGAGAAACTCTTAAGTGAGTCTCACTTAATACTTGTCTATAAGTGAGCTAACTAAGAATCTCCTAAGTGATTAAACAACCAACACTTTTGTGATGCTTGCAAATCTAGCAAAACCACAACATTTCATAGATCTTTGTAGTACAACATCTTTTGACATTATACCTTGTATTTTCAATCTTGTCTTAAATTCAACCACTCTTTTGTTAAAATTTCATATAAGACACACAAAGAAAAATAAATCATTTGAATACATTAGGAAGATTAGGAGAAAATGATTTATAAAATTCTAGGATTTGCACATCTAATTCGACCCATAGTCTTATGATGTTGTATCTCTTGGACACTTACACTCATAGTGTTTTAAGTAAATAAACCTAAAGAGTCGAGGAGTCGTTGAATTTAACATTTGATGAAAGACCACCTCCTTCTAAGATATCATCTTTGGTAGATGATGACTTAGTCGAAAGTCCAACATTGATAAGACAAGTAAGTTAAGATTAATAACAAGGAAGATGAACTATTAAAAATGAAAAACAACATCTTTTCGTCTTGTGTCAAACATTGAGTCAAGCAATATTGACAAGGTCATAAAAACTTGAATCATGGGTCATAGTTGTAATTAAAACAAAATTGATAAAAATAGTTTTTGGACATTAGAGTAAAGCAACAATTAAAACAAAATAGATCTTTCAAAATAGAAAATAATGTAAATCTATGAAAGACTTTTTAATAACCTAAGCAAGCTCCAAAAGCAAAGAATAATCACTCAAAGACATTTTTGGTTATTCACAAGTTCACAATGATTAAGTCTTTTATGACTTATCAAGAATGAGATTAGTGAATCCGTAGGTAAAACTAAACATAGAGAAATGTTTGGAAGTTTACTTGTTCTCACAACAAATAGATCCAACATTATGTTTAGTGCTTGTCTATGTGCTCGTTTTAGAGAAGATCCTAAAACAACTCTTTCGGAAGAGCTTGTTTGGATACATCAAAAGGTACTACACAACTAGGATTATGGTATCCCAAAAGAACAGGAATAGAAACCATAGTGTATACCAAATGGAATTATGTTAGTAATAAGTTGATAAGAAAAGCACAAGTGGTACTTGCACTTTTATACTTACTTACCCAATGATTCTCCAAAATGCTTAAGGTTCTCAAATTAGTATCGGATGGAGAAGCACGTCAACAAGCTCCACTAGAACAAGCAAACTCGCGTCAACAACGGAATTACTCTTATCAACATTTTTATCCCTTCAACAAAGGAAGCATCGACTTCAGCGAAAATCCAATCTATTATGTTCTTAATTGACATATCGTGATCCATCATCATCGCCTTGGTAAAAATGTTCATTGAGGAACATCACAACCAAGAAAGTCTTATACGATAACCATATTGTTGACGTTTTCACGAAACCTCTTGAATGAGAATCATTCATCCTCCCTAGACTTAGTTAAAGACTCATGAGACCTAAAACCTTAGTTTTGAACATTAGGATAAAACCACAAAAATCAAGACAAATCCTTTTTATTTTTTCCTCTGTTGTACCCGCGGAACCTTGAGACCAAACGGGCGGAACCCTCCCTTTGGTTCCGCCTGGTCCGCCGAATCTGCAACATGTTTTATCTTAAATTCAAAACCAAACACCTCTTAACTCACTACTTCAACTTACAAACAGCTATCACTCACTCACAAACACCTTACCACATGAAAATTAGGGCTCTTACTCACATCTCTTCCAATCCAATCAACTTTGTAAGCATTCTGATCATAATTGCATTTTCAATCAAAGTCTAACATTTTCATTTACATACATTAACTAGAATGTTAGGGTTTATGCATAAACTTGTTGATTCATGAAAAACCTTGATTGTAAACTAATCATAATTTTCATTAGTTAGGAATTGTATCCTTTTTGTTATTATCATGATTTACCAAACACACCAAATTCATTGTCTTTCAAAAATCACTAGAACACCACCTTTCACCACATTGTTAAAACAAATGAAAAACTTCATTGAAACATCACTTGCATAATGTCTCTTGAATGCTAAAGGGAATACATAACTAATATGTATTTTCGGGTACATTCAAACGAAGCTATATTGAATTAGGAGTGTTTGGGTTATCTTTTGTTTTGTAACAAAACTTGCATTACAAAACGTTTTAAGCATCAAAATGAGTCAAGATAACCGCACCTCCACATTGTTTTCATATAGGCACACACTAGAACATCCACATTGTAAAAGTCATAAATTTAAACTTAAATTTTGTGTTTTTTAGGAATCAACATGCCGCCCGCAACATTCTCCGATCACAAGGAAACTCTTAATTACTTACCCAAACACCATAAGACCAAAGGCCTTACTAAAGATCAAGTTGAAACTTTTAAGGGTCTAGAAAAATGCTATGTTCATGAAGGAAGAATCATTGATCCATCATTCCTAAAAGGAACTTCCATTCGTCAAAACTTTGCTGCTATCAACTTTGATTGCCTCCTAGACATAGATGAGCAAATTTGTCCTAGGTTTATTTTGGAGTTCTATGCAACTATAAGCCTTTTCTTTGATGACGATGGTGAGATCTCATTAACCTTTACAACCAATCAAGTACCAAATATCATACCCTTGAAAGATTTTTCTATAATTCTTGGTGTCCCTAATGTTGGTACATATCTCTACATGGATAAGTGGCCCCTCTCTAGTCTTGATTCCATTGAGCGTTATCATCCATACAACACTCTTCTTGCTAATAAGGAAGAAATTCGCGAGCATCTCTTTGTTAGGACCTCAACAACTAGGAAGAATCGTTCGGGAAATGAGGTAGATAAGGACCCTTTTGGTATGAAACTCAATGAGCTTAAACAACAATTTAAGAAATGGGAAGAAATTCTTAGAGCCAACGTTATAAGTTCCATAGGAAATAGAGATCATGTCAACACATGTCTTAGCTACATGCTCTATAGAATTTCCACCGGTCAACCTTTTAACTTAGCCTATTACCTAGCCAAAAGAATGGCCGACATATCCTTGGTAGGAACAACCACTCTTCCTTATGGAATGCTTCTCACCCGCCTCTTTAGAGCAATCTCGCCCATTCCTCCTAACAATAAGGGAATGTGCCTTGATTACTCTCTCTTTCCTCACATATTCGTCCCTCTAAGTGATAAAAGAGTCTTCAAAGTTAAGGGCAAGCGTACTCGCTCTCCTTTACCATCATCTTCATCATCCGATATAAGCGATAACGATAAACTTCCTAACTCTAAGCTACCCCATTTAGACTACCTTCAAGAACTTCCCGTCATTAGCAATGCATCCGAAGAGTTCAAGCAAACCAAAGGAATGTTCAAGTGCTTTGGAAGGTACCTAGGAAAGCTCAAGAAGAAGATAGACCGGTTGTAAGATATGTGTTTAAGGAGTGTTTGGCTTATGTAGCTTTTAGAACTTTGTACGTGTTAAACTATGTGATTTGTATTGCTTTTTACTTCCATGATTTGTTTTCTACGTCAGACTATGTTTTGTATGAGCCTTTATGCATATTAGCTATATTTGAGGTATTTGTCAAATTTTCATGATTATGGAAAATTTCACTAAGAATAGTGAAATTCGCTAGCCCCCGGTCAAAGTCCAATGGTATGCGTGTTTACATGTCCAATTTTTGCATTTCCTAACCAGATATGAATTATATTTTTATTTTTAGGAGTTTTTGAAAAATTTGAAAATCGTCTCGCGGGTCAAAACGTGGGACTGCCTTGTTTTTCAGGCCTAGCAGAACTGGCGGCACCCTCAAACGGGTTCCGCCAGTGTAAATTTCTGGAATTCCAGAAATGGCCCAACGGTCCAGCCTGAACCCTCAGGAGGGTTCCGCCTGTATTATCTCAGGGTTCTGTCAGTCACCTACAGAAAATTTTTGTCATTTTTCTAAAATTCAAAATTTCTAAAACACCAAATCCTTTTCTTTAGTGAGAAACATCTTCTCTTACTTCCAATAAACATATTAGGACCACTCTCACCCACTAGAACAATTAGGAAGTCATTTACCGCCAAAAATTCAAATTCAAACATAACTAACCCAAGGAACCCTTAAAAAGGATCCTTCGAACCCTTAGAACATTTTCAACCAAATCACTTCCCATGATCACATAGCATTGAGTGCATAAGTTAGTCTTTTACTCCACCCAATTTCATTGGATTGACCTCCAATGATTTAACATGTTCTTGGAAATATTCTAAGTCATTTGAAACCTCAACGTTTGTATGGTAGAACATCAAATCCAAACACCCTTTCCAACATCTCTTCCACTCTAAATTTGACAATCTTGCAACACTTCAAATCACACCATCACCATCAAAATCCCTTCTCCTAAGCCTCTAAACCACACCTTTGAAATGACTAAATCCAACACCTCATCCGAATCGTCAAAATCCCTTAGAAAAACCTCTAGAATTAGTGTAAAACCTTGTTGCTTCATCAAAACCATCAAATCAAGCTCATCATCATCAAGTGATGCATCACTTGACATTTCTTCACCTATCCAAGATTTCCTTAACCTTACTACCTCAACACCATCCTCAACACCTTGCAATACCAATGTGATCACTATACACGATTTGCTTAATCTTGCTACTCCAACACCCTCTCCAAAGCATTGCAACACCAACATAGCCACTATTCCGCCACCAACTAGACCTTCAAGTGATTCAACATCACCTTCTCAACAAACTCAACCATCAAAAACTCCATAACCTCAATCACCAACACTTACACCAATGGAACTTTTCCATACACCACCAACATCACCACTACCCTATTTGGAAACTTTAGAAGACCTATCACCTAAATCATCAAGCCCTCCATCATTGTCACTCTTTGACACCATTGCTTAAATGGAAACCTAACAACAACCAAGTGAGCAATTAGATGATGAACCCCATCAATCATCATTGGTAGAACGTTTGGCTTACCGTTATGCTAGACCCTTAATTTTTCCACAAGATCAAGGTCATACACACCTACAATCATTTGTGTTTCACCCCATTTACAAAGACCTTCATGGTAATCCTTCCGGAGAACCAAGCTTCCGCCATTATGTTCAAAAACAAGAACCACAACAACAACAACAACAACAACAACCACAAGAACATTCCCAACACGTTGAATCTCTATTTCCTTCTTATAAGAAAATAGAAGCATCCATATGGGAAAAATCTCCAAACACTAGTGAAGAACTCAACACTCATTTAAAACACCTTCATGCTTTCAAGAATATGGTTGACTCTCAAATCAACCATATTATGGTTTTCCATACGGCGTTACACTCATCTAGTGAAGGAACCAAAAACACCTCCCAACCATCCACATTTGCTCATTCAAGTTCAAATGATCCACCACCAACAAATCAAACCTCTCTTCCACCAAAATTTCCCCGCCATGATTGCGGACATTGTGAAAGAACCGCTCACATTAGTGAAAGGTTTCGAACGGAAATTCGTGAGCTAACCGAAGAAATGAGGTTTATCCTCAATCACATCTTGGAAAATCTAGAGTCCTTGTCTTACCCATCTCAACTCTAGAGTCTCCAACAATAGGGACTCATTCATAATAGCACCAAAAACACAAACCAAAAGTGTTTCACTTCCACAACATTCAAAATGAAACCTGCTACATCCTCCAGCACACATTTTCATCCTTAAACAACCTTAGCCTTGCTATGGTAGCATACATATATCTTGTGTTTTAGAAACTAACCTTCCTTTTTTGTAGGATCATTATCCATGTATTCTTTCCTTGATACTCCATTTAGGGGAGTAATATTCAAGGGGGAGCATAAGAATTGCATTATTCCGCTTCGCAACTCTTATTTGTGTTTTAGACAAAAAGAGCTTTCATGACTTGTTCTAGACTTGTCTTGTGCGGCAACTAACATTTTTTTTTGTAGGTTCAAAATCCATGTTTCCTATCTTGGCACTCCTTTTAGGGGGAGTATTTTCCAAGGGGGAGCACTTGCATCATTTCGCTCCACTTCTCTTCTTTTTGTTTCGACAAAAAGGGGGAGAATTTATATTAAACTTGTTCTCATCTCTTCTCTAACTCTTGCATATCACATCATCTTAGCAAAAACAAGTTTTAATAAAAACTTTATAAGACTTAACACTAAAACTAGTGACTTACTTATAGTTTATGTTTTGTCATCAACAAAAATGGGGAGATTGTTAATACAAATATCGCCTAAAAACATTATTTATATTTTACGATCTTTGCTAAGTTTTGTTAATGACAAAGTATGAACTTTTGTTTATAGTAAAAACATCACTTTAGTTTTAAGTCTTGTATAACTAGATTTTAAATTTTTCTTTTAACATAACATTGTTTTTATTTCTTAAATAAGAAAGTGTCACATCACATCAATAAGCATTTATGGTAAGTTTATGTGTTTGACTATCCATAAGCTCTTACACATTTTGGAAGCATTCCATGTTGTTTCAATGTGTGGTTAACCAAGTAATAACTTGATGTGACTTTGGTTGGTTTGGAAAGATTTATGGCAAGTTTGACTGTCAGACCTGGCGGAACCTTTAGGGTACATGGGCGGAACCCATTCTAGGGTTCCGCCGGATCCGCCAGACTGCTTGTTTGTTTTGCTATAAATACCAAGCCACTTGCTAGTTTTTACCCATCACTTTAGGACAGATATTTCATATATTCTCTCATCTAACTCAGTAGCAACTCACTTGTGTGATTGTCTTATGTAGCATAGAAGTTCACAAGTTCATCCAAGAAGTAACAAGTTTCAACTCAAGGTTGCAAGACTTGTTAGCTTAGCCTTGTGTAAACTTAGTGTAGTTTATACACCATTTGATTGTGTATATTCAAGAGTGACCGGTTAGTATTTTAGGCCTTAAAATACATAGTGTGACGGGAGTTGTTGTACCCTTGTAAAAGAACTAACGGGAGTGGTTGTACCCTTATAAAAGAACTCGACATCTAGCTTAGTGTCGGAAATTGTGGATAGGCGACGTTAGGTTGGTTCTACCTTGAACTAGGAACCGGTATCTAGCTTTGTACCGGATAAAGTGTAGCGACGATTGTTAAGGTTTCTCCACCCGTGAAAGGAGCTTGTTGACTAGTGCTTGAAACTCTCGAGTTGGAAACTCGGGGCGTGGATGTAGGGCAAGGAAAAAGTGTCCTTGTAGCCGAACTACGATAAACAATCGTGTTGTGGTTTGATCGTTTCTTTCTTTGTCTTTGCATACTACATATTGTCTTTAGTTAGAATCATTAATTACACGTAAAGCTTTTCAAAGATTAACAAGTAATTTGAGTTTATATCTTCAATAAAACGTAAAGTTTTCAAAAGATAATTAAACGAAAAAGCGCAAACTATTCAACCCCCCTTTTAGTTTTCCACAGATTTTCCTCTGGGCCGTCACTAATACTTGGACCATGACGGCCTTGGGTGACGTCGTCATCTCCTATGCACAAAAACTCTCTGGATCGTCACGTGTATTTTTTACATCCACCTCTTTTGTAACTCTTGACGTCGTCATGTGGAGAGCCTTGACGCCGTCAGGTACTGTTCCCAGCAAGGAAAATTGAGACTTTGCCGTTTTCTTCACTTTTATGCTCCAAAAACGTCCAAAATGATTCCTTTTTCACATTTCTCTCCAAAAGTACCTAAAATGACAAAAGGAACGATTTAGGGCGATAATTGATCAAATAATCTCGAATTCGGGCTTAAATGACCCCTTAAAAGTGGTTCACTTTTCGCCTCATCATGTCAATTTTGAGGTTGCTGAAGTGTTTTGTCATTTATTTTTCTTTTAAAAGGAATGGCTTATTTCTTTGTAGATAGAAATCCTTATGTTATTTGTTCAGGTTGCTGAATACCCAAATTTAAGGTTATAAACTTTAGGCTTTTAAGAAATGCTCCATGTGATGATGTGCTCTAATGTTTTAAAAGTAAGTATATAATAATCTAAGTAACCTAAAGAAGCTTTAAATGTAACTAATATCACATATCATTAATTGTCTGCCGTTAGGAACCTCTATTGCTATGCACGGGTACTCGTCTAGTATATATATATATATATATATATATATATATATATATATATATATATATATATATATATATATATATATATATATATATAATAAATGAAAAGTTTTTTGAATTTCAATTGCCCTCATTATAACGTCATATATGATGTCATATTACCAGGTGTCAAATTCTCATGGCGTCTCTTATACAATTTTCTACTTCCACCCCTTCCGATTAATAAGGGATGTTGAAGCTATTTTTACTAAACTTCAGCTAAATATTGAATCAATTTATTTGGAATAGAATTCTTTTAATCATTATTTACTTTAATCTTCTTCCCAATCTCAATTTCAAATTCATAAGCAGGTTGTATTTTTCTTTTAACAAATTTTTTTCTATCTTATTTCTTATTTTACCCATGTATTTATCCAAAGTTATGGCTTCAAACTGGCCTAAATCATGTCACATGATATTGATCGTATTACTGATTTTGTTAGCGGTTTGTTTTTGTTTTTATCAGATTTTTGTAAGTTTATCATGGTCTTTAGAAGTGTATATATATGAAAAATTGAATCTCATAATGATTCGTAGATTATCACAGCTTTCACAAGCTCTGTAAGTGTTTTTTTTTTTTTTGGTTCCACAATCGTGAGGTATGTGATTATAACGATATAGTTTTTTTTGTTGAATGCTACATGTCACTTTGATGACGATTTCATGCATTAATTTTGAGCATTGTGTTCTATTTTATAATACCCACCAAGTGTTTATAGGAATGTGTCACTAAGACTCCTCTTCATGTTGTTTTTATAACCTGTAGCTATTATAATATGTTGTTGGAATCATGTCCTAACACTATTTCACCACACATTTTGTTATTGTTGATTACACTATTTCAAGCAATAGAAGCCATGTTTCATTCCATGGTTAAATGATGGGATTATTTTTATAACATGTAGCTATTATATTATTAGGCATATCTCAATTTCATGGTCACACATCAATCTATGGTTACTTTCTGCACCAATTCAATTATATATGAATAGGTCTTGGTGTTTGAATCGGGTCTTTTACTTTATATGTATCTATCATTTCCACTTCTCTTAATGACTGAGTTTACTCGCAAATATTGATAGAAGGTCAAAGGGTATCGAAGATTATGAACTGGTAAAGCAACCACTATTTTATTCAAATTTATGCATATGTGTGTGATTATATATAAAGTCTGCTCATTCTTCTGCTGGTAGAAACCATCAATCTTTTATAGTTTTTTTAGAGATGAACTAAATAATGACTTGAAACTTTTTTCAGTTGGATAGCTCTAACATAAAGAGATTACCGGATAAAACTTTTAAGAACTATGTCTCATGATGCC
>JARVZY010003330.1:0-28102 GCA_030686995.1 Artemisia argyi | reverse complement strand
AAATGGTTCATAATAAGGGATCTTGGTTTGGCAAGGATGTTACTTAGTGATAATAAAACATAGTCGAATAGCATACGGTAGAAAGCATTGTGTTCGAGTAGAAAAATAATAGCATGTATTCCCCCCAAGGGTTTGTAAAATAGTTAAACAATAGAAAGTGGGGCTATGAACTCACCTTGAGTTGGATGATGTATAATGAGAATGATGGATATGCCGTAAGAACTTCTACGAGCAATCTGGAATAATTGTTGTAACTTAGGTTTGGAATAATGTCTAAGGAAACATAAACATGCCAATATATATGTCTTGCACTTAGTCCATGATATGGTATGATGTATAGTGTAAGTCTTTGAAAGAAATGATTCATGAAACATGTATGTTTATATATCGTTTACTACTGTTCGGGCCGACATAATTCAGAAGTCATGTAGTAAACGTTCGAGGAGCCAGGACACTTTAATTCGTAAATCCACAACTCATCTCGACAGCTTACATAATGAACTCCTCACATTAGGCTCCCTACTATTGTAGTAGTTGATATATATATATATATATATATATATATATATATATATATATATATATATATATATATATATATATATATATATATATATATATATATAAGTTTTGATCCGAAAATTACATGTTCAATATTTGAATAAACTTGTATGACCATTTTTCTCTTTGTAATATCTCATGGTGCTTTTAAGTGAAGTAGATCCAAATTGCTTGTTTAAGTTATCGCCAACTCTTTGGTTCATGTTTTCGCCTAAGTAAGTTTATATGGTCATTTAGTCATGGCCTTGCCATGACTTTTGGTCATTGTTCCATGGTTATGAGACTCAACCTTGGCTCTAGCCATGGATGTGGTCTTGATTATAGGTCATAAGACCTCTTGTTCCTTTTAAAGTATAACCATAATATAGCGTAGTGACTTATAAATATGTAAATAGCTGTTAAGAAACTGAGAAATATCTCATTCGTTATTGATTTTCTGGAGACGTGCTCCTGAGTTTTTGAAGAAAACGTGATTCCAGACAACTTTCGTGCTTAAACTTTTTCATGAAACGGACCAGAAAGGCCTCTTTTTGCGTGTTTAAGGTTTCTGTCACAGAAACATTTTAGGCAGTTTTGCCGCAAATCTTTGGTAACTTCAAATGGGCGTAACTTTTGACTCGTATACTCGTTTTAGGTGGTTCAAATTGCTATGGTTTCCTTGTTAAGTCCTCTACTGTAATATGTAATGATCCAAGATCATAATTTTACCATTTTGATCAGGTTATACCAAGAAAGTCACTAGTTTACTTGTTTTACTAACTTATCTTAACAATCAATAACAATAACTTGTTTTGCTCATTTTTATTCATCATGGACATGCATACAAGACATAATATAGCATGAATAATATGTAAATAACATGAACATGATATTTAGCAAGAAGCATGTTAGGGTTTGGCTTACAACTTTTGGCTTTCTACAAGAAAAGAAGTTAACATGTAAGGTAAGGACTTTGATAGACTTTAGCTTCACCCTACTTCACTTCAAGCAATCTTTCTACTCTTGTATTCTTGAAAGATAGATAATGAAAGTTGAGGTGACTTGAGTGGATTCAAACTCAAGAGAAATCACCAAAGTTTATGTAGTTTGGAAGTGTTTTGATAACCTAAAACCAAACTAGGGTTTCTATCTTTGAACTTGCTCTTGAATCTTGCATAAAACTAGAAGTGGATTAGCTAAGTGTGAGATGATGTTGGTGTGGTTATGGTGGACGGCATAAGGAGGAGGGGAGGGTATTTATATGCGTTTAAGGAGGTTAGAAAGCATTGACTTGTCAACACTTGGTGAGCAAGTTTTACACTTGTAACCATCTTAAGGCCTTAAGCACAAGATTAAGCCACATATGGGATGACTCCCCCCCCCCCTATGGCAGTTTGCATGCTTAGGGAGGAAGGGTTGGACTTTGGAAGATATTATCCTAGCTTATGTAGTAAGTTTTGACTCCGTGAAATGCTAACCGTAAGTTGTTACGTCACAAAACGTAAAACCGGGTATCGTAAAAATACGAAACTTGGAAGAATGATTAAACTTGTCAAAATACTCCATAAAAAAAATAAAATGAGTGGTAGGTTCCATTGGGGTGGTAAAACCCTGCTAAAACTGGAAACACGGGTCTAAAACGCGTAATACGTAAAACGTACGAATATTGCGTAAAATTGAGAAAAGTAAAATGTTACTTTTATAATGTGATAAAAATGATTTAAAAAGACTTATAATGTCTAGACTGGGCTCAGTCTAGTGTCGGTTGGTATTAAATGTCTTTTAGACATCAAACCGTAAGCCTAAAAATCAATGAATGACTTATAAAATCAAGGAATGATTTTTGGTCAAAGGAGGAGGGAAAAATATGTTGACTTTTTCTAATAAGTTGAAAACTTAAATTGTCTTAGAAATGCGGTGCAGGTATAGGCTAAGGTTACGGCTGAATAAAAACGCTTAAAAACTGAAAATTCCAGTTTTTCACGGCTGAGGCTTATTTTGGTCATGTTTTTCACAGTCAAGATTAATTCTCAAATAAATCATGAGTGTGTCAAACATTTTTCTGATGCGGGGTCACTTAACGCGGTCAAGTTTCGTTGTGCGTAGAATTTTTGAATAACGTTTTACCCTAAAACGTGTAATTCCTTATTAACTTTCACGAAAATGAGCTTATGAATGTCAAACTTTTAATTTGCCATGGAAATGATTTATCACTCGAGGCCAAGAAATAAAAATCAGATTTCGGGAAATTTTCTGGAAAAATGAATAGTAAAAGTGAATAGTGAAATTTTCCGGGAATAGTAATTAACCTGAAATTGCGAATTGTTACATCCAAGGCGAGACTTTCAGCATCACTTTGTCTCCAACCTGGAATTCTAGGGGTTTACGCCTCTGATCGGCGTAGCTTTTCTGTCTATCTCTAGCTGCTTGCAGTCGATCTCGAATTTGCGTTACTTTCTCAGTAGTTTCCAAAATAAGCTCAGGGCCTGTGAGTCGGCTATCTCCAACTTCTGCCCAACCAATAGGTGAACGACATTTACGACCATACAAAGCTTCAAATGGTGCAGCCTTAAGACTTGTGTGGTAGCTATTGTTGTAGGAGAACTCCGCAAGGGGTAGATATTTCTCCCAACCTTTACCAAAGTCTATTATGCATGCACGAAGCATATCCTCCAAAGTCTGAATAGTTCTCTCACTTTGACCATCGGTTTGGGGGTGATATGCAGTACTCATATCAAGTCTCGTCCCCAAAGCGGTTTGAAGTGATCGCCACAACGCCGACGTGAAGCGGCTGTCGCGATCAGAAATAATCGATATCGGAACTCCATGACGAGAAACAATCTCCTTCACATACACCCTCGCAAGCTTGTCGACACTATCATCTTCACTAATCGCCAGGAAATGAGCAGACTTAGTCAAACGGTCCACAATTACCCATATAGCGTCGCAACCGCTAGCTGTCTTTGGTAATTTAGTAATAAAGTCCATCGTGATACGCTCCCACTTCCAAACTGGGAGTTCTGGCTGCGTCAATAATCCTGACGGTCTTTGATGTTCGGCTTTAACCTTAGAATAAGTCAAACACTTACTAACATACAACGCTATGCCTGCCTTCATATTTGGCCACCAATATAACTTTTTCAAATCCTGGTACATCTTGTCAGACCCAGGATGAATAGAGTATCTTGACTTATGTGACTCATGCATAATCAACTCTCGAATTCCTCCATACAATGGTACCCAACTTCGCTCCAAAACATAATACTCCATCAGAATGCTTAACAAATCCCTTCTCATTTTCTGCCATCCCAAATATGTTCTCAGCAGGTCGATTCTCTGCTTTCAACGCTTCCGTTTGAGCTTCTAATATCTGAAACGGTAATGGCGATACGATAGTCATTCCTAATGACCTAACTCGAAACGGTGGAATTCTCTCCTTTCGACTAAGAGCATTAGCAACAACGTTTGCTTTACCAGGATGGTAGCGAATTTAACAATCATAATCGCTTAGCAACTCAATCCAACGTCGCTGTCTCATGTTGAGCTCTTTTTTATTCAAGATGTGTTGTAGACTTTTGTGGTAAGTAAACACTACACACTTGGTTCCATACAAGTAATGTCTCCATATCCTCAAAGCAAAAACCACAACACCTAACTCCAAATCATGGGTGGTGTAGTTCTTCTCGTGCTTCTTGAGCTGTCGGGAAGCATAAGCTATCACTTTCTCCCGTTGCATTAACACAGCTCCCAAACCTTTATGAAAAGCGTCACAATAGACGACGAAGTCCTCGTTACCTTCAGGTAACGCTAAGATAGGAGCACTACACAACATTTCCTTAAGTAACTGAAATGCTTCCTCTTCCTTATCTCCCCATTCATACTTAACACTCTTTTGAGTCAATTTGGTCAACGGTTTTGCTATCTTCGAAAATCCCTCAATGAATCTTCGGTAATAACCGGCTAATCCCAAAAATTGACGAACTTCTATTGGGGTCGTAGGTGCAGCCCAATCTTTAATCGCTTCAATCTTAGCAGGATCCACATGAACTCCTTGTTTATCAATCACATGACCTAGAAATTGTACCGTCGGAATCCAAAATTCACATTTCGAAAATTTGGCATACAGTTTCTCCTTCCTGAGCAATTCTAAGATAAGTCTTAGATGCTCCTCATGCTCCTTCTCACTCTTCGAATAAATTAAAATGTCATCGATGAACACAATCACATACTTATCTAAGTAAGGCTTACACAACCGATTCATGAGGTCCATGAATACCGCCGGTGTGTTAGTCAACCCAAACGGCATTACCTGAAACTCGTAATGCCCGTAACGGGTTTTGAAAGCCGTTTTCGGAATATCTTCCTCGCGAACTCGAAGCTGATGATATCCCGATCTCAAATCGATCTTCGAATACACACTCGATCCTTGAAGCTGATCGAACAAATCGTCGATCCTCGGTAACGGGTATTTATTCTTCACCGTTAACTTGTTCAACTCTCGGTAATCAATATACATACGAAACGATCCATCCTTCTTCTTCATAAATAAGACCGGGGCTCCCCAAGGCGAAGAACTTGGTCTTATAAATACCTTTTAGGCTAACTCAGCTAGTTGCTTCGATAACTCTTCCAGTTCAGTAGGTGCAAGACGATAAGGGGCTCGTGCTACAGGTGCAGCACCAGGTATCAACTCGATCTGAAATTCCACTTGTCTAGTAGGCGGAATTCCCGGAAAATCATCCGGAAACACATCCGAAAAATCATGAACTATAGGTACATCTCCAATGCACCTTTCCTTCTTCTCCTTCTCTCCTTTCTCAGAAATTTGAGCTAAGAAAAGGCAACTTCCTTTTTCCATTAACTTCGGCAATTTAGTGCAAGATATGACCGCTAGTCTAGATGGGCCTCTCAAATCCTTTCTATCTCCTGGTATGTTCAGAATCTCCTTGCCGTAAGGCACACGCACGATCTTCTCATCGCAAAGTATATGAGCACGATACTTCGACAACCAATCCATACTAAAATGACATCAAAACTTCCTAACGTGACGGGTAGAAGATCTATGTTGAAAGGACGATTCAGAAAGTTTAACGTACAACCGCGAATGATAGTCCTAATCCTCTCTATGTTCCCATTAGCTAACTCTACATCATAATCAATTCCTAAGGCCATCGGGGGTTTCTCTAGTAAGGGTGCAAATTTAGTGGACACAAAACTCTTATCGGCACCAATATCAAATAGTATGGAAGCATAACAATTATTGAGAAGGAACGTACCAGTAACGACGTTCGGATCTTCTCCTCTCTCATTCCCAAGTGCATACACTCTTCCATGAGCAGCTCCAGCTTCCACACGTTGGTCCCCGTTATCTTGTCGTCCACGGTTTCCTCCAGCTCCACGGTTTCCATTATTGTACCCATTACCACCCGATCCTTGATTTCATCGGTTCCACGATTCCCTACACTCATTCCTATAATATCCCTTCTTTCCAAATCCATAGCAAGTAACATTTGCCTTACTCATAGTTTCAAGAGTAGCTTGAACCATAGCAAGTGGTCGAGCTCTACAATCCTTAGCTATGTGTCCCATCTTAGAGCAATTCTTGCACATCACAGTACATCGACCAGAATGATGCTTGTAACACCGGTTACACTTGGGTGAATCTCCATTATAGTTCTTCTTGTCTCCATCTCCCACAGCATAAGCTCTAGTAGTTGTTTGTCACTTGTTTCGACGATCATTACCCTTAAAGTGATCATCCTCTTCCTCTTTCCATTCTTATCTTTCTCAGCTTCTTCCAATGCCAACGAGTCCATCAATTGTTGAGCAATAGTGATAGCCTCATGAATGTTTGCAGGCTTAGCAGAAATCACATCGTTCCTTGTAGCTACCGGCAACCCATTGGTATACCTTTCAATCCTTTGAGTCTCAGTCCTAACCATATCGGGACAAAGTAAGGCTAACTCTCGATAACGGCGATTGTAAGTTGCCATATCGGTACCTTTCACCTTATGGTTCCAGAACTCAATCTCCAGCTTCTTAATCTCATTCCTTGGGTAGTAAGTCTGAATCAGCAAAGACTTAAATTGCTCTAAAGTCATAGCATAAGCCACATCACTCCCAACCGAATTACGGTAATTGTTCCACCAAGTTAATGCTTCATCCTTGAAAGTAAAAGAAGCAAACTTTACCTTCGCATTCTCCGCACAACCACTGACATTAAACACTGACTTAGTCTTCTCTATCCACCTGACCAAGTAGACCACTCCTTCGGTTCCACCAAACTCAATGGGTCCACAAATTTTAAACTCCTTGTAGTTACATCCATTAGCACGAACAGGTGGAAATGTTCCAGCAGAATTGTTGGAATGATTTGACTCAGCTAGTAGCTCAGCAACTCGTTGCTCCACAAGTTGATTGATCGTTGCTTGATCCACAGTAGGTGCGTTAAGTGGAACATGATCATTGTCTCCCTGAACATCAACATTTTGATTCCTGTTGTTGTGATTAGTAGCGTCTAGGTTATCAGGAGTAGGGGTTTCAACATTTCGAGTAGGGCGGCGTCCTCAGCGACCAGGGGTAGTCGCTGCAGGACCAGTTCTAGTAGCTCTGACAGGGTTTCGTCGTACAGCCATTAATATAATACCAACACAATATCAACCACGTAAATAGGAACACAATTCTCCATGTACACCAAAAACCATAGAATATCATACGAAATCACCATCGTCCATACAAGTAGCGAGCGATACTTCGTTCCAAAACACCAAAAGACATAATAAATACTAATCGTTCCATACGAGACGAACATACAATCCGAATAACATGACTTAAGGGATAGAATAACCAGCTCTCCTAACCAAGTACTCCCTGGCTTCGGCAGCAACATAACAACAACACAAATCCAAATCGATCTAGCCATGATGCTGGTGTAGACTCCTCAATAACGATCCCAGCTCAACACTATGTGTATCTCTGTCCCTCTTGAGGTCTGCGATTTGCCTCGCGAGCCGTGAGGAAACCTCTCTGCAGACTCTCTATCTGCTCATGTATCTCTATCATACCTCTCCTAATCGCTGTCGTCCTGCCCATGACAGTAGTCAAATCAACTTTCAACTCAGCAATAAACTCAGCAATATCTCAGCAATAATCATCTCAAGTCGGTCAGACATCCGCGAGATCCTCTTGCCCTGTGCAGTAATCCGAGTCCACATCCTACCAGTCTCACCTAACTCTGCATGCTCAGCAAAAACCTCCGAAGGTGCATCCGACGCCACAGGACTACCAGGTGATGAATCAAACAAAAACGGATGATCAGGTGAAACCGGCTCTAACGGATGTATCGGGGAATCGGGCTTCGCAGAATGAACTGAATGTGCTGGCGAACCATCATCATCAGGCATCTCCTCCTCCTGAGGGTCATCCTCCTCCTCAGGGTCATCATCATCACCCTGCTCAGCTTCCTGAGGGTCATCAGCCTCATCCTCACCCTCGTACTCCTCCTCCTCCTCATCGGAAGAGTACATCATCAACCGTCGTCTCCTAACAGGTGAACCATGTGGTGAAGGGGTAGGTGATCTAGGACGACGACGCAATGATGCAGGTGGCGCCTCTGACAGAAGAGAGTGAGCATCTATCTGTAAAGGTGGTGAAGTAGGGCGTACTGACATACGTGCCGTGGCTCGGTGGGCAAAACGTGGAGCCACACGAGCCAAAGCCTGATGAAGAGTAAGCTGCCTCGATGTACCAGGGAGCCCTAGAGAAGATGAGGGTCCCTGCGTAGATGCAGCAGGTGGTGCTGAAGTAGAACCTGTCGGTGTCACAGTAGCTGAATGCATGGCAACCTGGTAAGGATCATCAGGAGCCATGGTGAACATTGCTGGAAATACCGATGCAGTAAGAATATCCTCAACAACATCGGGCGTACGGGAAGCCATAGTCTGTGACAACGGCGTAGGGTAGGTGTAAGTGTTTCAAAACAACTAAACCGCGAACTCAAAATACCATATCAACATCATCATATAATCCTAAATCATATAACCAAGAAAGATTTAAAATACCGTATTACTAAAACCATTCATAAAACAATTAATCTATATAATTCCTCAAAACGCATATAATTCCTCAAAATGCCATCATATCACTAAATCAATAAACCTCAAATCCTCAAATCATCTCAAGAATCCGAATCTATCAATCATCTCAATAATCTCAATAAAAACAATGATGCTTCGGCTTGGCGGGCTGGCGGGCAATGGTCGAGGATCGTTTTCTATAAAAATCGGTTATAGTTTAGGTGTCTATTTACCTAGTTCTCTATAACCTTGGCTCTGATACCAATATGTAACACCCCCAAAATTTGATACAGCGGAAGACTCAACAAGCTTTCGGGGTGCTACGGGGATTGGTATCCATTCAAAGTCATGAAAGAACGAGATAAAGTAAACATAAGAAAAACACAACCAAAACGGGTTTTAAAGTTTACATTTATCCCAAGAATTATCCAAAGTAAGGCCCAAAAGAAATAAACATAGGTCCACAATAGTTTATCAGAGTTTTAGAAAAATAGATCCAAAACCGGTGCCATTGCCAAGCCTCCAATCCCAAGCATCCATAGATCATCACTTAATTACCTGAGAAAACGTGCTAAAAGTCAGCTTTTGCTGGTGAGATCATAGGTTTAAGTTCATAATTCGATATAGTAGACATATACGCAAAACGCTTGCTAGCTAGACTAAGCCTCAATCATCCAACCAAAATATCCAACCAAGATAATCCAACCAAATCAAGTCAACCAAATCAATTCATCCCTATAGGTGCACGCTATAGCTCAAATCAATCCAATCGATAGCTTACCTAGCTCAAGTCTAGGCCTCGCTCTATAATCCATCCAATAGCTTACCTAGTTCGGGACTAGGCCTCACTCAACAACTAAATCAATAGCTTACCTAGTTCGGGACTAGGCCTTGCTTAATCCTACCTAGTTCTATAAGCATAGCAAGTTTTGAAATTAAATAAAGCGATAATAGTCCACATAAAATAATTTGCACGTTTCTCACCCCAAGTATTGAAAACATAGTTCAAGAGTAAAAAGTGGGGCTATGACTCACCTCAAGTCCAAGAAATCCTCAAAAGAAATCGATAGAAGAAAGACGTAAGCAAACTCAAGTAACTTACGTAACGGCAACTACAGACTCTGCACTACCTAACAATATCAAACTCGTTCAGAAATCATTTCCTCAAAAATCAAATATTCCCATTCCCGAACGTATTTCATTTTACTTTCCAAAAATATCCATTTCTCGAATTAACTTCATATTAATTTGAAATTCGACGTTTGGTATCCGTGTGGGTGAAGGGTCGACACAACTCAAACCTAAAAGCCACAACAAACGAAATAATAAACCAACTACAGGTCTAATATTAACCCAACATATTATTTAAATAAATCATCGAAGCGTATCAAATCCGTCGATTTGGGAATCTCCCATATTTATTTACGTCATATATATCGTTCCAAAATTATACCCAACCTAAAGCACATAGCACAAAGAATTCTATTTAGTATATATCGTAGTCCAAAAAATTCTCTAAATATATCGTCGAATCGGCCAAATTCCACGAGATACATAGTAATTTATTACCCTAAAACATATACCACAAACTATGGGCGTCGTGGGATACGATGCCCATTAATATACTCATTTTATATAATCAAATAACTCGATCTAATCTGTCGATTAAATAAGTCACTTACTATAGAAAATGTTTATATTAATCGTCATATATCCGTGACAACACAAAAGTCACAATATAAAGCCCACTTGGACTTTAAATAACCACAACTCGTATAACTCGATAAGTTTCTAAATTTATAAAAATCATGTTTTTAATTATTATTCACCCGACTTATTAGTTTTCGCCGTTATTTATAGTTGTTAATCTATAACAATATTCCGACATTTATTACACTATTTGCATAGTATAATAACTATCGTTATATTATTATAACGTTTACTCGTGATCGTTTTATTATTAATATACGCTTTTATATATATATATATATATATATGTACATATATATACATATATATATATATATATATATATATACATATATATATATATATATATATATATATATATATATATATATATATATGTATATATATACATATATATATATATGTATATATATATATACATATATATATATGTATATATATACATATATATATACATATATATATATATATATATGTATATATATACATCTATATATATATATACATATATATATATGTATATATATATATATATATATATATATATATATATATATATATATATATATATATATATATATATATATATACGTTTATCACGTCTACATATGTATATAAACGATTATATTCTCAATAATATTATTACGAGTATTATTTTTAATATTTGAATTTTAAATATTTATCGAGTCATAGAATTTGGTCACATGTCCGAGTCATGACTCTCGGCTCATAGTCCAAGTCCAACATAAGAATCAAGTCAAAAATAAATATATCATCTCCGTCCAAATCAATCCCATATCCACGTGCTACAATAAGAGGGTCCGACTACGGCACCCAACAAACCTATCTCCGTCATCTAATGACCGTCTCACAATCGGTCCACAAGTTCCACATTCGACAACACATCTCCAATATAACTCGCAATCCAAATATACCACTTCAAGTCCAAAATAATAAATCCATGGTCAAAATCACAACCACGACAACAACAATAATAGTTCGGCAAGGAAAAATACAACCGAAAACATAAACAATTTCAGGTTGAGTTACCAAGTCAACCCGGGTCAATATTACGCCCGAAACAAGATACGAGAGTCCCACCCGAGACCATTAGGTCTTGGCTAGCTCTAACTCGAGCCAAAACCGACCAAAACAACCCACTTGGGGTGTCGGCCGAGAATCCACACGACCACAAGGTCGAACAAACACCACAAACAAGCACCAAAGATCCAATAATCATCAAATGGCCAAAGATAACACATCCAAGACCCAAGCCGAGAGCCATAGCTCTCGGTTGACCCTCGACCCATCGAAAATAACATGAACCCGGATACCAAACATTTTTCCTTAATCCATTTCATCAAAACCCACTAACATCTTTTGTTAATAATCAAGAAAACCCGAAAAGAAACCAAATCCGTGACCCTACGTCACGACTTAAACCAAAATACGAGCCAAAGCTCATCCTACCTTCGATTCCCAAGACCAAATTGAAAGGACCTTCAAAACCACGACAAGAAATGACGAATTTGTGGTGATAACGAGAAGAAAAAAGTAGATTTAGGGCGCGTGTTTATATGGATCGGATAGAGAATGATGTGGGGAGTTGATTGGTGGTGTTGGTTTTGATGGGGGAGCGGCGGTGAAGGTGGTGGTGGCCGGAAAAGATACGGCGGCTAGGGTTTTTGGGGGGTTGAAGATGGAGTGTAGAGAGAGAGAGTGTGTGTGAAAATAGTGAGTGTGTGGTGTGGGTGTGTTTGCTATAACCGGACCACAAGGACGATTTTAAAGTAATTTTTTTTTTAAAAAATTTTCTTTTTATTATTAATAATAATAATAATAGTGAAGGTGTAGTGGGCTAAGTAGCCCAATGTACACACACGGGCCAAACCCGAAACCTTAAATAACCAAACCACTTTCTCAAACCGAACTCATTTCAAAAATAATCAAAACCTCGCGATACGTCCCCAAATAATAATATCCAAACCAATATTAAAAATATAATTAAAATTGTTAGGTTAACCTAGTGCCGGAGTCAATGTAGTGCCAAAATAACAATCTCAAAATAAATCATCACGAACGAATCAAACCAAACCATAAATAAATAATCAAATCCTCATAATTAACATACGATCAAATTCACATTCCAACGTTCATAAAACGTCTCGTCACAATAAACTTTTCAAAAATTCCAAAATCATAATTTTTAATGTAATGCGGGTTTTAAAAACGGCTCCCTATTTTGCCAGTTGTCACATTTACCAAGCAGTCCGTGTTTGTCTTTTCTTCAAGTTGCTTGTCCTTCAACCGTCTTTGAGCCACTGCAGCATCATCATTACTAACCTGAACATCCCCAGCTTCACGATTCCCTTGAGCTCCCTGCAGTTCCACCTCAAACCAAACACGTTTATCAACCTGTACTCCTTGGACTCCTGTTTTAACACCTGGACCAAGTTGTTTGAACCCAACTTGTTTATGACCAAGTTGCTTGAATCCAACTTGTTTTGAACCTCCATGCTTTTGTACACTATTCCCATCGAGCTTTTCGATATTTAACCTAGTATTCATACTAGCTCTTCTTTAACCTTGCTACAAACCTTGTTAAGTTGCTTTTTAACCAACTTTACCAACAAGTCTCACAAGCCGTGTGCTAAATCTGATTTCTTGTAATAATTGATTTACTAACCTTTAGAAAAACCCTAAAGCTTCGATCTTTCCACCTCAAGTCTACAACCTTGATACACCTTGTACTCCAAGTAATCACTTTTCTTGAATCCCAAGATAAATCTAAACCTTACTTGTCTTCCAAGAACCACCAAGACTTGAATTCCAAGAAACCGAAAACTTGAAGTTGAAAATTCTTGCAAAACCTTGTCACCTTTGAAGCTCAAAACCGAAACTCCAAGAACCTTGTGACAAACGAAAACGATTTCCTATAACCCTAGGATAATCGATCCACCTCCTTGCAAGATAACTTCAAGAACCTTGTTGCCCAAGTAATCTTGACTCGCAAACCTAGAAACCTTGAACCTTGCAATCTACACAATGATAGCCAAACAATAACCGAAAACGACAAAGAACACAACAACCAAACCAGAAAATTAGACAACCTATATCTCTTTCCTGGAAGCCCCGATGCAAGATCCCTCCGGTGAGATCCTAGATCTATGTGTCTTTAACCTACGGTTCGAATTTCGTAGAAATCCAACGGTTAACGAACCCGAAGTGCCAATTTTCCCGCGACTGCGCAGTAACCGACAAACCAAACCCGGTTCACTCGTTTCTCTTATTTTAGCTCTATCCACGTTGTGTGATTCGTTCTTCTCGAACCAGGCTCCGATACCAATTGTTGGAAGAAATTCAACAAACCGATTTCTAGAGCGGAACCACGAATCAAGAACTACTCCAACAAGACCTCGGCAAAGGGTTATGATCCCTTAATGCCGAGTGGCACCAACACACATGAGATATTTTACACTCAAACGTTTATTAAACGTGAGCAAGAAAAGAAGGTACAAATAAAACATCACCCCCTCATCCCTATTTATAGAGAATGAGGGGGGAGAAACCTAATCCTTGGTGAACAAGAATTCTACAATTGAGGAGGTTAGGAACTTTTCTAATACATGACTAACCTCCTTAAGTTTGAGCTAAAATACAATTAACCCCCTAAACTTATATCCTAACTATTACACACTAATATTCTAACACAGGTCATTGCAACTTTAAGCCATAGTTTCAAGTATTCCGAATTCAGAGCTTTTAAGAAATGTTTAAAGTTGCCAGTGCACAAGAAATGTTTGTAGCCATTAAAACACTGCTTTTGAACAAAAAGAACTTGAAACCACTAATAATCACTTTCAACACACAAATCCAAAGTTCCAAACATGCCAAACTACATGTTTTCATTCTTTTCAAAGTAAATATAATAAATCACATAAATCTTAACCTTTGATATTATAAATTTATCATTCACTAAGGACGTATAATCAAAACTCTCTCTATCTCTCTCTCTCTCTCTCTCTCTCTCTCTCTCTCTCTCTTTCTCTCTCTCTCTCTTTCTCTCTCTTTAATACAACTGTTAAGCAGCTTTGAGGGTGTTTGGAATTGTGTTCAGAACATAATAACATGACATAATCTTTTACATAATAAAAGAATTACATCATTTCGTAGTGTTTTTGCAAATCATTTCTCATTGAAAAAAAAATTAGACCAATAGCAGAGCTCGATTTTGCCACGTAGGCGAAATCAAGCAACGTGATTGGTCAATAAAAAGTCAAAATTAAATTGATTTTGGTCAAAATTAATAAATTTGGTGAAGAGATATGGTTAAGGAAAAAAAACATAAAATTATAGGTGTCAAATTAAAAAAAACAAAAACTTAAAATAAGGGGAAATAATTAATAAAACTTTAGTGATTGAATTTTAAATAATTAATATATAGAGTAAAGTGTAAAATTACAGGTTTTCATGTTTTTTAATAACTTTATAAAAAACACAAATAACCCCTTACACTTTATACCCCCTATACTTTATAATATTAAATTTGTTTAAAATTACATGAGTATTAGTATTAGTTTTTAGACTTTCATCAATTAAAATTACAAAATTTGGTTAATATGCGAATTAGTTTTAATATACGTTATTTTTTTAAACTAATGTTAGTTTTAAACTTTCATCCATTAGAATATGTTTTTAAATAAGGACTCATGTTACTATTTAAAAGTTTAATTTATGTGTACACGGGTTTGAAATACGGCTAAATTATTAGTAACGGGAATATAAATACCAAATGGTAAGCACGATACTGTGATATGAAAATAAATATACCCGATTCTACTTATAACAACGACTCATTAAATTGTTGTTTAAAATTTGTATATGGATCTCCATAAAAACATTTTAATAACTTTACGGAGTATATTTTAACTTTATCAACACTCAATATGTGCTACTAAATTCACACATTTTGTACAACATGATATCAATAGTTAAAGTTAAACAACAAAATCAACCTCAACCTCAAATTGTCTGTCAGTCAAAAACATTATACAAAGCTAATTATTAAATAAAACAAACAAACACATAGGTTAGATAGATATTGTTTAATATAAATTGTGTTTTCCTTAAATTATATAAAAAAATTGTACGCATCACAATCCTTATTTGATAACAATCACCTCCTAAAAAAAACCTTCGTAGGTGGTAACTTAACTTTATTCATTTACGTGATGTTTTATCAAAAAAAAAAAAAAAAAAAAAAAAAAAAAAAAAAAACAAACTTAATAGTTGGCCGTTGTAAACGAATTAAAAGTATGTACATGAGAATTATTCAGCAAGAATATATAGTTTTAATCAGGTTATTACGTTACTATACTGCGATAATGTAATTGAGTTAGTAATCACAGATGTGAGATACATATTACTATACTGAATAGAATCTTTTTTTTTTTTGTAAAAGGTCAAAGACCCGGTAAATATATTACTCCAAAAAACGTTTAAGTACAACGGATATGGGTGAATCCCATATCTCAGCCCGTTACATAGGCGAAAAGCTTACATAACAAGATACTTCCTATTTTCAAAACAAGAAAACAAACCATTACTCACATGATAGTAGTGACTCTGACAAAAGATAAACTACTTCCTACGACCTTGGAGATTAAAACCATAAATGGCATTAAGAGCATCCAATTCCCCTGGAAGATCATAAATTTGCTTCAAATAATCATCATAGTCATACTCATCTTCACGCTCATGACCACCACCAAAAAGATTTGTTGATTCATCGAACGTGTTAAGAACCTCCTCCTCTTCACTATCAGAAACCACAACCTCACCCACCTTTGAAAATGGGTTAGCCCTCTTAGTGACAGAGGTAGACGAAATAGGATGACCAGCATCATCCACAAGAGTAGCTTTCCCGTCGATCAGCAGCTTTTCAAGCTTACTAATTTTCTCAACAATAGGAGTAGAACCAACTTCCATTGTTCCTATAGAATCACTCACAAGAGGTTCTTGCGTATCACTCACAAGAGGGACTTGTGAAGTAGTACCAGTCGTAACCGACTCATCCTTATTAACTTCCATTGTACTGCCAGCATCCACATCCTTGTTAGTAGCAATCTTAGGAATACCAAAACCATCTGTATCATCCATATTAAGAGCATCAAACTGATTAGAAGTAGTGATCTTGGTTCCACTCGTACTAGCCACATCAGAAGCCTTCTTCTTACTGACATTAGCTTTCTTTGATTCAGGAAGAGTCTTTTTGGGCTGATATTCAAAATGCTTACCTACCACAGGTTTGGTAAAACCTCCTCGACCCGAATTCGAAGCAACTTGCTTTCCCTTATTCTTATTGTTAACAGGCTGGAAACCATCACTTGCATTCATAGTAGGTTGAGCATTTGGTATGACAACCTTAGGGCACTCAACCAAAGTATGTCCAAATACTTTACATTTATCACAGCGAGGCGGTTTCCACTCATATTCTACCTGGATCTTTTCAATAGTCGAACCCGTACCATCAAGTTGAGGAATCTCAACAGTGAGACTGTCCTTTAGTACCTCATCTGACTTTACTTCAATCATACACCTAGCAAAGCTACTCCGGCCCCAAGATTCCTTGCACATTTGACTAGTAAAGGCATCTAACCTTTTGGGCATCCCAATCACTGTAGCAAGAAGGCTAAGCCCGTCATCGGAGAACATAGCTAAAGGAACATCATGGAATTTAACCCACACCGGAATGTTAGTCAAATCCTCTTTAAGCAAGTTGGTGTTCAATGTCCATGGTTTAAGTATAATAGGGACATTACGAATCAACCAAGGACCATTGTCAAGGACATCATCGACACCTTTCTTCGAAGTAAACTTGAAGAAAAAGAAACCCTTAGCATTCATCATTACCCTTTTGTAAACCATACTTAGCCCACGTATTGCGAACATAATAATCAACAACAGGAAAAGCAAGGCGTTGACCAATGAAGTATCCGTAGAGAGTATTCTCGAACCTCATGTTAACCTCTTGCACTACCTTCATTGGGACTGATAGATCAACATCAGCCTTCTTCTTGCTACATTCCAACCTACGAAAGTTTGAAACATGTTTCAGAGGTTCATTAGAAGTAGCACCCGCGTAAGAAACCAACTTCACTCCCGTACCATTAGTAGTATCATCCTTGTGAGAATTAGGACCAGAAGTAAAACCCTTCGACTCTCTCTCGCGACAAAAAAGAAAAAACCCTAACAACCTTATACGATTTCGATTCATCTAATTCCACCAAACCTCTTTGATTCCCTGCATACTCCGGTGATTTAACACTCTTATCTATTGCTTCTTATTGAATTAACGCTTGGTATCTTACGGATTTGGTGAGTTTCTTGTAATCGCATACTTAGCGTTTCTTCTTATCGTGTTTTTATAAATCGACTTTAGGGTTCTCCAATCCTTAGTCGGTTCTGATCCTATATTCTATCCACTGAATCAAACCTTTATTGATTGGATCATGGATGCTGGTTAGTTTTTTAGGGCGTCACGTTAAACCCTAAGTGATTAGGTTTTTTTTTTTTTTTTTTTTTTTTTTTTTTTTTTTTTTTTTTTTTTTTTCTGAATTGGTTTTGCTTGCTACTGGTTACATTGAGTCTGTTACGCTTTGATTTGTTTAATTTTGTGGTGAGAGATGAATAAGGGTTTCTTGAGTCCTAAGAGTGTGAGTAAAGAATCGGTTGTTAAGAAGAATCTTCCTGATGTGACGAGTTCTAGTTTGAATGTGGATGATGCTAATGATTGTTCTATGGATGGTACTCCTTCTGAATAGAATCTGAAAGAGACCTCAACAGAACTTTGACTTATGCCTTATCTAGCTGATTGTATTTAGTAACCTTTTTATGGTTTAACTTTTTTTGTTATACACGCCAACTTTTAGTAACTCTTTTTTATGTTTTATTGAAAACTTCTATACTTAATATTTGTGTTTTTACTATAAACACACTAAGCTATAATAGAATTAGTTGTGAGTTCAGGGGTTTTTCACTAAGCTTCTAAAAAAAGCTTATAGCTTTATCATACACTTATTGTGTTATGGTAATTGAATAAGCCAATAAGCACCTTTAATAAGCATAACCAAACACCCCTTTAGTTATAATATGAAGTTTTCTTATTTGATGTTATGACTAACTTTGTTGTTATCCTCACTATAATGCAATATGTTAGTGGTTTTTGCAGTTTTATTATCTTATCGCACACACTAAAGTGTAATGCAATTTGTTGTGTGCGTTTTTTAGAGGAGGATTAAGTATCAACACATGATTGTCTTAGAAGGATTTTCTACGCCTGCTCAAGGTATGAATGTATAATTTAGTTGAGTTGCTGATTTAGATAATACATTCATGTATTTTAATGTACCAAAGATGTGTTTTAGTGCCTATATGGGAAATTTTATGATAGAAATTCTTTTCGGAGTATAATTTATCTTTGAATGAGTTAATGAAACTTAGCTGGTGTTTGCTGTCACTGATAACACTATGGTTGTCAACCAACGGTTTAAAATATGGGTGTCTTTTACCTTGATGATTTAGGCCAATTGTGAATAAAGTTGCATTAAAGTGAAAGGTCGGTCATGATTCAAACAATCTTAAAAGACTTGTGATTATACTCTTTGTCATTTTTTTCATGTATTTATAATTTAATTATACATGTAATAATAATTTCCTTATATAGTTCGGACTTAGAGAAAAATTGTTCTTATTCATTATACATAAACGTAACATTAAATTTGAGTTCTACCCATTACATCTTTTTTCATTTCTCTTTATGTAATAAAGAAGCTATAGTGTAAGCATCTATGTTAATTTGATAATTTTATAATCAAACATGAGAAGTAAATAACACAAACTTATGAAAATACAACTTTTCAAACAAAAATGTACATTAGTAAAAATGATATGATGGTTATTCATAATTAAGAAAATGAATCAATATTTAAAGCTAGCTAAATATGCTACATATTTTAACGAAAATATAAGTAAAAAAAATACCACAATTACAAAACACATAGTAAATTGATAGCACGGGTTTGCAAAACTAAAATCATATATCACTAACATCTCATGCAAGTTATGTATCATCATGTGATTTTGCTTAATAATAAAATATAATTTTTAATCCAAAAGTACTCTCCTAAAATAATAGGTAGATTATAACATATATATATGATTTTTTATTTTAGTCCACCAAGTAAAACCATTTGAAATATATTACGTGGTTCATTTCTTAATCGAGAATAATACATAATTAAAACAAAATTTTAAAAACCCTATGCGTGCACAGGTATTATAACTAGTATCCGGATAATCAGATTTTAATGTTGGAATAAGCCGTTATCTTAATATTTAGGGTGTCAAATAATCATTTTCATACTAACTGCAATATAACTTATTATCTAAGGTTAAAACAATATTACCTATTTACACCTTCTTTATCCTAACTTCAGAGTTACACCTATCTCACATGGCATTAATCCGTGAGTATTTTAGGAATGATCTCTTTATCTAGCCCCATGGACTAATGCCAAATGTGTTTATCATTATTCTCTATTTTTCTCACAAAAATGCATTTTATTAACGTTTGTCAAACACTCGATGATCATCCTATAGAAACCAGTGGGAGTACTGAAAATTTTATTATTCAAATTCACTAAATAATGAAGCTTACATGATATTAAATAGAAGACAAACTAATCTAACCTTAGCAACTAAATGAGACAAACTCAACGGGCTTATGGGCCTTTATTATCTAACACCTCCAATTATTACAACCTCAAATAGCTAAAGCACCTCCAAATATTCATATAACCCATTTTATTACAGGTGTTTATTAGGTTATATTAGCAGAATCACATAACGTAAGCTACCCAAGTGGTGTGACATTGGTCCTCAATTTAGTGTTTCACTTAACAACCTGTTTCACTTAACAATTCATGAAGCAAATTAACCAAACTTGACTCGATCATCTTTCGTCTTAAACTATAACCAGGACACAATCTTCGTCATGCACCAAATGGGATTAACTCATAGTTTTAATCTTTCACGTCAATATCCTTTTCCAGTATCTTTCTCGTGATCTTATAAGCATTTTTCTTTTTTTTTTTTTTTTTTAATTTTAAAGAAACTTATTTACAAAACAGAATTACATTTTATGTCTCAACTGAAACTTAAACTCGCAATCATAATTCATAAGTAACCTGCATACAAGCTAGAAGTCTTATATTAATGATGAAAAATGTATATGCAATCCTCATCTTCCGTTGTTTAGGGCTTGTTTATCACAGTTATTAGTGGTACAACAACAATATCCAATACCGTTGAAACAAGGTATAGGGTATCACACTTATTAGTGGTGATTCTTCTAAAAAATACAGTAATGAACAAGCCTCGAGTGGATACCGTACAAATAATAAATTTGTTTTTTATAACAAACTTCAAGTTGCACCATGTATTACTCCCAGTTCAATTTTAATAACTACTCCGTAGAAAGTAATCTGACGCAACTACTAAACAAATACTACGTAATACTTTATCTGATTCAGTATGCCACACTAGAAATCTAAGATTCGCGGTTACTAATAAACACTTCAACTAAAGACCAAAAGCTTCACACAAATTAAAAATAGATCGAATCACATTAATGTGCAACTAAGTACAAGAGAACATGTTATGATGTGATTATTGTAGCAACTTTAAGAGAGACTTAAATATGATCACAAAGAATATATATCGAGTGGAAACCTTGGGTGAGCAACGGTGACAAGTGGGATCTTTTTAGGAGTCGATAACCCGAATATTTCTTCCATATCTAAATTCTCTCTCGACATTGCATGGGGTAATGACCAAGTAAACCCATGAAGCAAGTTAGCTAAGCTTGACTCGATAACTTTTAGTCCTAAACTATAACCAGGACACATCCTTCGCCCTGCACCAAACGGCAGTAACTCAAAGCTATTACCTTTTGCATCGATGTCCTTGTCAATGAATCTCTCGGGACAAAACTCTTCAGGTTTATCCCACAAGTCGGGGTCTCTTCCTATGTTCCATACGCTAACCATCACTAGAGTGTTTTCTGGAATATCATAACCATCGACTTTACAATGCTCTCGTGTCCTTCTAGGAGTCAACATCGGTGCCACAGGATGCAACCTCATTGTCTCCTTAGCAATTGCCCTAATGTAAGGTAGGTTTGGCATGTCTCTTTCTTCAACCCATCTGTCTCGACCTATCACTCGGTCTAGCTCCTTCGTTGCCTTTTCAAATATTTCTGGCTTCTTTAGGAGTTCCGCTATAGACCATTCCACTGTTACTGCTGAACTTTCCGTCCCACCTGCTAGCAAGTCCTATAAAAACACAGATTTAAAAACATATATAAGAACTCCTAATGTCTCATATTTCATATATATATTTGAAATCATTCAAAGTGACATGTAACATAATATAAAATACCTGAGTGAATCCTTTTACACCATGTCTCTCGACCTTAACATCGAGGGTTGGATCATCAGCAATCTGCAACAATAAATCAACCATGTCCTTCGGGACAAAACTCTCCCCTTCCGCCTTCCTCCTTGCATCGTGCTCGTTCAATACATGCTCAAGAAACCGATCAAACTTCTTGCTTATAGCCTTCATCCTTTTAACATACCCTTGAAGATCCATGAAACCCATCCATGGTATCCAATCTCCAATATTAAGCACTCCATTCAACAAAAACAACTCATCAATCATCTTCTTTAACTCCTCGCCACTCACAATCGTTTTCTCACCCTCTTTTTCATCATTTGAGTAAATCTTTCCTAACACCATTCGGCTTATCACATTCAAACTCACGGTCGCCAATAGATCTTTTAACACAATTTCCTCACCCGACATCTCTTTAACCTTTTTCAAAAGCGACTTCATTTCCTCCACTCGAATGTATTCATATGAATCCAACCTTTTCACGCTAAAAAGCTCCACAGCACACATTTTACGTGCTTGTCGCCAATAAGGTCCGTAAAGAGACCATGTGATGTCGGAGTAATTATAAGTAGTGTATTTTCCAGCAGCGTGTTTTGGACGACAAGCAAAGTTGGCGTCCATTGTTTTCAAAAATACTTTAGCCATCTCGACCGAGGAGCCTATGATGACATTTTTTGAACCAAATTTAAGGTGCATGATTTCACCATATTTTTTAGAAAGTTCATGGACAGAACGGTGAGGAAGTGAGCCCATGAGGTTAAGGTTGCCAATAACGGGCCATGGTTTTGGGCCCGGGGGTAGGTTGAGCTTGGTGGTGGGACGACGGAGGTGACGGCTAAAGAGGATGAGCACCACCGTGGCTAGCCACGCAAGTGCATAAGATGTAACAATGGTATATTGTTCCATGTAATGTTATGGTAGTGTACGTAAAAAAGGGTTAAATGTTGACATACTTATAGTGAAATTGTTGAACTATTTGAATGTCATAAAGGTGACGTAACCAGTAACCAAAGACGGACCCAGAAGTTCATAAAGTGTTATATATGCACAAATTTTTGTTAATGATTTATAAGTACCCAAGAAGAGACATATTTAAAAAACAGTTTACACCTCGTAATCGGGACGTGATCCGTTTCATACCCGGCTCCTACGTGGGTCTATCCTTGGACGTAACAACTAACAACCACGAGGTCATGTATTAATGTATACCGGACATTTGAATAAATCAAGTGCAGTATTACCAAACATATAAATTAATATTTCACGTCAATTAAAAATACATCAACTTGTTAAAATTTATTATTTATTAGAAGTAATATAAATATTAATATGATCACGACTTACAACAACTTTCATAAAAATTATTAAATTAAACATTTTTTTTTGGGTAAAAGGTCAATTAAATTAAACAGTTTGCATGTATTTAATTTGTAATGTGAGTTAAATCATAAATAACTTTTTTTTGAACAGTAAATCATAAATAACTTAACATGTGTAGCTTAAAATAACAAATATCTATAATATAAATATAGATATATTCTCGTAATATTTATTGAATCTCTTTTTAGACGACACCTTGTCATTTTTCTTTAACTCCATTGTACATATTAATCGTGTTGCTTGAATTATTACATTGTGTCTATCGTGTTTTAAAGATGGTAAATTCATTATTGTTAGAAAATGATGTGTGACTAGACATATTACATAAAGAAGTATTTGAATGAAAATGGGTGTGTTTAAGAAAAATAGTAGTAGCTTTGAGCAGAGTAAGTTGTAGCTGTGAATAGTTGTATTTTTTTATAATAATGTTTAGTAAAGTAGTTGTAGTTGTAATTATAATGTGTTAAGCAGCATTTAAATGCTAAACACTCCTAAATGGTAAGTTATGAAGTGTTGAAAAATGAGCATTTAAAAAAAATAGATAACGCTACTTGCAGTTTGCCAAACGGGCATTAAAAATCACAACATTCACCGCTTCTAATTCCTACTAAACGCTTTGCGCCAAACACACCCGACATATAACAAGAAGACTCATGCAACTATGCAAAGGAAGCGTTCACGGTTAAAATGTTCCGTGAGATGGTTGATGTAAAAATACTAACATCAACGAATTTAAACCAAGAGACAAAGTGGAAAAATGATTAGATTATAACTAGACAATATACAATCAAGACCTTACTGATCATCACTTGATACTAAAACTTCATAAAAGATCTTAGTTAGACGCTTAATAAAATGAGCAAATAAAACAGAAAATTTATAAAGTTTATTAGCAAAGCTTTATTATACACAAACACATTGTACATATTGATATATTGTGTGAAAACTCTAGTTTCAACCTGATAGAACCACATCTTTATATGATCACAACAAGCACATTTCGAGTGGAAGCCTTGGATTAGCAATTGTGATGAGTGGGTGTTTTTTAGATCGTTAACCCGTACAGTTCTTCAATCAGTTGATCATCTTTTGTCACTTTACGGGGTATTTTCCAGTTAAACCCATGAAGCAAATTAGCCAAGCTCGACTCAATCACCTTTTGTCCTAAACTATAACCAGGACATGACACATCCTTCGCCCGACACCAAAATGCAATAACTCGAAATTATTACCTTTCACATCCATATCCTTTCCAATAAATCTCTCGGGACAAAATTCTTCGGGTTTATCCACAACTGTGAATCTCTTCCTATGGTCCTTACGTTAACCATTACACACATGTCTTTTGGAATATCATAACCATCAACTTTACAGTCTTCGAGTGTCTTTCTTGGACCTAACATTGGTGCCACCGGATGTAATCTCCAATTGCCCTTATGTATGGAAGGCTGGGCATGTCATTCTCTTCAACTGCACCCATCTATATCGGCCCATCACTAGATCGAGCTTGATCATCCTTTGCAGTTTTATAAATTTCTAGTTTCTTTAGGAATTCCGCAATTTCCCATTCCATTGTTACTGCTGAACTTTCTGTTCCACTTGTTAGCAAGTCCTATACATGTGGAAAAGTTTTCATTGCTCGCTAAGATATATAAACAAATTAAATAACTTGCCAGCGAATTTTTTCAGTCACGCAATGCGTGAGCAGCCATTGACACGTTGGCTCCCTCCCATTGAGGATGCTTCGACTACTTAGAGCCTAGGCACTACAAGGAGAAAACATGATTAGTGACCTGTTTTTTTTTGGGTAAAAGGTCAACGACCCGGTAAATATATTACTCCAAAAAACGTTTAAGTACAACGGATATGGGTGAATCCCATATCTCAGCCCGTTACATAGGCGAAAAGCTTACATAACAAGATACTTCCTATGTTCTAAACAAGAAAAACAAGCCATTAATCACATGAAAGTAGGGACTTTGACTAAACTACTTCCTACGACTTTGGAGATTAACACCATAAATGGCATTAAGAGCATCCAATTCCCCCGGAAGATCATAAGTGTGCTTCGAATAATCATCATAGTCATACACATCTTCACTCATGACCACCACCAAAAAGATTTTCTGATTCGTCAAACGTGTTAAGAACCTCATCCTCATCACTTTCAGAAACCTCAACCACACCCACCTTCGAAAATGGGTTAGTCCTCTTAGTGACAGATGTAGACGGAATAGGATGACCAGCATCATCCACAAGAATACCTTTCCCATCGATCAATAGTTCTTCAAGCTTACTAATTTTCTCAGCAATAGGAGTAGATCCAACTTCCATAGTTCCCATTGAATCACTCTAAAATGGTTCTTGCATATCACTCACAAGAGGGACTTGTGATGTAGTACCAGTCTTAACCGACGCATCATTAGTAACTTCCCTTGTACTGCCAGCATCTACATCCATGTTAGTAACAACCGTAGGAATACCAAATCCATCAGTATCATCCATATTAAGAGCATCAAACTGATTAGATGTAGTGATCTTGATTCCACTCGTACTAGCTACATCAGAAGCCTTCTTCTTACTGACATTAGCTTTCTTTGGTTCTGGAAGAGTCTTTTTGGGCTGATATTCAAAATGCTTACCCACCACAGGTTTGGTAAAACCTCCTCGACCTGGATTCGAACCAACTTGCTTACCCTTCTTCTTATTGTTAACAGGCTGGAACCCATCACTTACGTTCTTAGTAGGTTGAGCATTCGGAATGACAACCTTAGGGCACTCATTCAAAGTATGTCCAAATACCTTACATTGATCACAGCGAGGCGGTTTCCACTCATATTCAACCCGGATCATCTCAATAGTCGAACCCATACCATCAAGTAGAGGAATCTCAACAGTGAGACTGTCCTTTAGTATCTCATCCGACTTTACTTCAATCATACACCTAGCAAAGCTACTCCTGCCCCAAGATTCCTTGCACATTTGACTAGTAAATGCATCTAACCTTTTGGGCGTCCCAATCACAGTAGCAAGAAGGCTAAGTCCGTCATCAGAGAACATAGCTAGAGGAACATCATGGAATTTAACCCACACCGGAATGTTAGTTAAATCCTCTTTAAGCAAGTTTGTGTTCAATGTCCATGATTTAAGAATAATAGGAACATTACGAATCAACCAAGGACCATTATCAAGAACATCATCGACACCTTTCTTCGAGTTAAACTTGAAGAAAAAGAACCCCTTAGCATTCATCATAACCTTCTGTAAACCATACTTAGACCACGCATTGCGAACAAAATAATCAACAACAGGAAAAGCCAGGCGTTGACCAAGGAAGTATCTGTAAAGAGTATTCTCAAACCTCATGTTCACCTCTTCCACTACTTTCATCGGGACTGAAAGGTCAACATCATCCTTCTTTTTGCTGCATTCTAACCTCCGAAAATTAGACACGTGTTTCTGGGATTCATTAGAAGCAACACCCACATAAGAAGCTGACTTAACTCCATTACCACTAGTACTCGTAGGCGGAGTTTTAGTACCATTCGAAGTAGAAGGAATCCCAATACCACTCGAATTGTTCAACTCAGAAGATGAAGCCATATTAGCAATATCACTATCAATTTTATTCATTGCTTCATCAAACTTCTTATTCGCATTAGCAATTAATTGCTCCACATTAGGCTGTTTTGAACCATGAGAGGACGAATCATGCTCCAAAACAACCTGATCATTACCCTCGTTCACGTTATTAGTTGTTATGCTTGAAGCCACATCAAGATTACAAGTTGGACCAGTTCTAGTTTGAGTATCCACAGATTGGACACCCAAACAATCTTCTTTTTTCTTTTTCTTTTTTTCTCCACCTCCTCCCGAATCTAAAAAACCCGATTTCATAGTCGATTCACGCAAATACAGCAAACAAGAAGAAAACACGTAGCGTCTAAGTCTTCAAAATTTACGCAGAGAACCCTAATGAAAATTAGGGTTTTTAAACTAACGTGCACGTCCAATCTACATAATATAATCGTTAGGCCTTAAATCTCCAACTGTAATGGCAAAGCAGTGAAAAAGAAAAGAACAAAAACCCTAAAAGTGAATAAACTATAACGCATGCAATAATATATCAGACCCACGTTGGAACTTAAACTAATGAATTAATTTAAGGATAGCGGAGAAACAATTAAATAAACGTTATAGGTTTAGATCGATCGATGATGTTAGGGATTCGTTTTTTCGCCAAAGGGAGGGGTGGGGTTTTTTTTACTGATTAGTGACCTGTTGACGACCCATAGTTTGGTCACTAATTAAATACAAAATAACTCGCCACTTCGCCGGTGAATTTTTGTCCATGAACCAAACTAGTGACGGAGGATTAGACACCAAAAAGTGGTGCTCACTAAAACGCACAGGCAGCTCATGCCCTTTGAAGGCTTTAAAGCGAAGTTTTAAAATGAGGCTTCCGAATAATCTTTTGTGTAAACTCTCTATTCATGAGCTTATATTAATGCAACGTGCAAATAGCTGTAAGAAAATGTCTTTGTTATAAAAAAATATAGCGATAATCATTTAAAAATGTTTTACTTTTCATATTTTTTAGTTTTGTGTAGCAAACTAATTTTTCTGTAAATTGACGTACTAAACTTGCCATTTTCATCAGTTTGATGTTTTTTTTTTTTTTTTTTTTTTTTTTTTGTTACCTTCTTAGCCGGTTTGTGCCACGCCAGACAAGTTACAGTACATCAATCTGCACATGCCAATAAATAAATAAATAAATAAATAATAAAAAATAAATAGTTCGTTCACAAAACTGAAAAAAGTTGGTAAGTAGGATACATTTAAATATGATTATCCTTTTTCATTACTAGAAGAGTATCCATGCA
>JARVZY010003329.1:0-24085 GCA_030686995.1 Artemisia argyi | reverse complement strand
TCCAGGAGCTGTTCTGGTCCATATCGTCACAGAGAAAGGCAAAGGCTACCATCCTGCTGAAATTGCAGCCGACAAAATGCATGGTATGGAATGTTTTACGGAAAATAGACATGTGAAAAAGAAAACACTTGTATATTTTATTGACAAAAAGTACACACACGCAATTGTCCTCTTGAAACTTAAAACTCACAACCCCGTGGTTGACGGTCCATTTTCATATTGTTAGGACAAAGCATGTGCTAATGTGGTATTTTTATAGGTGTTGTGAAGTTTGATACTCAAACGGGAAAGCAACTGAAGGCTAAGACAAAGACACTCTCATATACTCAATATTTTGCGGATTCTTTGGTTGCTGAAGCGCAGACTGATGACAAAATAGTTGCTATTCATGCGGCTATGGGAGGAGGCACAGGTCTTAACACTTTTCAAAAACATTTTCCTGAAAGGTGTTTTGATGTTGGTATTGCGGAGCAGCATGCTGTTACCTTTGCTGCAGGTTTAGCAACCGAAGGGCTTAAACCATTTTGTGCTATATATTCATCTTTCCTCCAAAGAGGTTATGATCAGGTAAAATTTTGGTCGTATTTTCAAGGGAATGTTGTTTTTATAAATCATGGTTCTTGATGTTATTTTTGATAATGCAGGTAGTTCATGATGTTGATCTTCAAAAGCTTCCAGTGAGATTCGCAATGGATAGGGCTGGTTTGGTTGGTGCAGATGGGCCGACTCATTGTGGTGCATTTGATACAGCTTTCATGGCTTGTTTACCAAACATGGTGGTGATGGCTCCTTCATGTGAGTCGGAGCTCATGCACATGGTTGCCACTGCTGCAGCCATTGATGATCGTCCTAGTTGCTTTAGGTACCCAAGAGGCAATGGCGTAGGCTCACCCCTCCCACCAAATAACAAAGGAAGCCCACTCGAGGTAATATAGTTTGTGTAATAACAAGATTTCCCAATAGATACATGACCTTGAGTGCATCTTAATATTATCGGAGCTTGATCTAATGACTCAAATATTTCTAACAGGTCGGCAGGGGAAGAATACTTAAGGAGGGAAGTAGAGTGGCGTTATTGGGCTATGGAACTATAGTACAAAATTGTTTAAAAGCAAATGAGCTTCTTCAAAAAATAGGTATCCAAGTGACTGTGGCAGATGCACGATTCTGCAAGCCACTGGATGGCAATTTGATCAAACAACTTGTAAAAGAGCATGAGGTCCTAATTACAATAGAAGAGGCATCTGTAGGAGGATTTAGCTCTCATGTTTCTCATTTCTTGGCCTTAAATGGATTACTTGATGGAAACCTCAAGGTATATTATTTGACAACACTTTATGTAATTAAATCTCATGCCAAATAAATATACCTTAAGCGTACTCATGCCGGTTTAATTTTATCTTTGATTGATTGTAGTGGAGGGCGATGACATTACCCGATAGATACATTGACCATGGAGATCATGCTAACCAGATTGAGGAGGCCGGTCTTAGCCCAATGCATATTGCGGCAACAGTTCTATCATTGATCGGTGAGAGTAAGGAAAGACTGCTAGAAGCTGTCAATGCATAGTTGAATCCTTCATTGATAAAATACTTTGCAGATCAAATGTCTTCCCGGACTCTTTTGATCACATATACATTGTAGTTTGCCTCATAATTTCATTCACATAAATGCTGTACAAATGGTATCTTGTATCATTTCAAGAAGGTGGAATTAATATACAACTATATTTGTCGAATGTTCTTATTTTCAAGAAACAAAGTTATGATGACTAATTCAAATCATTTAAAAAAGGTGTTACATATACAAATATATTGTTGAATGCTCTTAATTACATACTGTAACTTTTATGTTATCTTAAGGGTTCGAGTCAAACGAGTTCACAAGCTACTCCGAACCGACACAACAAATGCTTGAAATCTACTGGATTAAATTCGAATCAATCTCAAGCTAGTGAGTATATTTTTAACTCGATATTGAGTATCAAATAGCAAAAAGCAAAGTGATCCAACTTATCCAAATCAATTGCATCAATCAACAAAACAAAGGCAGGAAGAAAAACAGTTGCTATGGACCTTTTCAAATCAATTCAAACAAATGATGGTGAAAAATCGATTAAAGGATTTAAAAATGCGTCTATGAAGGTCATAGAAAACACTCAAGTCACTTCATCAAACGGCGTTGTAATATGTGTATTTGTGGATCCGTGTATTTTTAAGCTTAATTTGGTTGGAGTAGTGTTATTATTAGGTATGGTTTATGTATCACCTATCTCATGTGATTGTGTTCGAATTCATCTTAGATTGGTTTGGAGGCATGCGTCTTTGTTGATGGTTGTAACCTTCTAGCTACTTACAGTTTTTATCAAAATTCTGGAAAATTGTTGGTCCTGCGGTTGTAAATGTAGTGGTTCAATTCTTCCATAGTGGAATCATGCCACAAAATATAAATGAAACTCTAATAACTTTAATACCAAAAACATCGTCTCCAACATCTTTAAATGATTTTCATCCCATCAGTTTATGCAATGTAATTTACAAAATAATTTTCAAGGTCCTCGTTAATAAAATTAAACTAGTGCTTCCGAGGTTAATTGATAAAACTCAGTCTGCTTTTGTTAAAGGACGCATGATCACTGATAATGCTATAGTTGCTTTCGAGGTCTTTCATTGGCTTAAGAACAAAAGAAGCGGTCGGAAAGGTGCAATGGCAATTAAAGTTGATATGAGTAAAGCTTATGATCGGGTTGAGTGGCCGTTTATTAGATCAGTACTTCAAAGATTTCGCTTCCCACAAAACTTCATGAATATGGTTATGGAATGTGTGACGTTTGTCTCCTTCTCTTTCAATATCAATGAGCATATTACAGGACATGTTCCCACGCAAGGACTACATCAAGGGGATCCTATTTCGCCCTACTTATTTATCATGTACGCAAAAGTGTTGTCAACAGTGATTAGGAGAGATGTTTTCACTCGCCACATTCATGGAGTTAAAATCAGTCAGGGTGCTACTCAAGTAAGTCACTTATTTTTCGCTGATGATAGTATTTTCTTTACTAGGGTCTCGGTGGAGGAATGCACATGGTTGAAGAATATTTTAGGGAAGTATTGTTGTTGCTCATGTCAAAGTATTAACTTCCACAAATCAGAGATCTTTTTCAGCCCAAATGTCGAAGAAACTTCGCGAAATCTCATTGTAACTAGACTCAAGGTTCGGGAAGCATCACAAGAAACTATGTACTTAGGCCTCCCTTCTATTGTTGGAAGAAAAAAGAAAGATGCGTTTCAATCTATTCTAGATAAGGTACAAAAGAAAATTTCTGGATGGAAAGAAAGGAAATTGTCAATAGGGGAAAGGAGGTTCTATTAAAATATGTGGCCTAAGCAATGCCAATGTATGTCATGAATCTTTTTCTCTTACTAGAAAAAGGCAATTTCCATCGAGCTTTTAATGTCTTCTGGTGGGGACATGGAAATAAGGAAAACCCTATATGATGGGCATCATGGGAGTCTATGTGTATCTCTAAATATCGTGGCGGCATGGGCTTTCGTCATATGAATGACTTTAACAAGGCTCTCCTCGTAAAATATGGTTAAAGTCTAATCACAATGGATGAGTCACTTCCTGCAAGAATTCTTAAAGCAAGGCATTTTCCAAAGAGTTGTTTCTTAGATGCAAGGATTGGATATAAACCTAGTTTTATTTGGCGCAGCTTATGTTCAGCACGAGACATCATTCATAAGGGGCAAAAATAGAATGTTGGTAATGGTAAGCAAGTAAGAATATGGTAAGACTATTTGCTTGAGGGTTACAGAACACTATAAAACCACACTCAAAATCATGATTTGCATGTTATTAATAATCTTTTGGATCCTAATATAGAATTAAGGATGGAATCATAGACTATTGTTGCAAGTATTTTTTCTAGAAAAAATGCAGAAAGGATATCATGCATACACATCAATCCCGCTGAGTGTGACTCTCGTTACTGGGATGCCTCTCCAAATGGAACATTCACTTGCAAATCTGCGTATTGAATTGCAATTCAGAGTATAGAATGTCTCCAAGAATCACAATCACAACAGGAAAGAAAATATTTGAAGGCAATCTGGTTGGCTAATATTCCTAAGAAAGTACAAATATTTATATCGAGAGCTTATATGAATCTCTTGCCCACTATAAGCGATCTTGTTCCAAGTGGTTTATCACATGGTTCTCTCACTTGTGTGCATTGTTCAACTCCAACGGAAGACGTTAAAAATGCTTTATTCCTTTGTGATTGGGCGCAGGATATATGGGCTAGCTTGGAGCTAACTGATCTTACAAACCAAGTATAAGACATATCAATTGAAGAGATGTTATTTGCTGCTACTGAGGAGCGACAAGAATGTAAGTTTGAATTGATGTTAATGTTAATGTGGCGAATATGGTATGCAAGATATTCCAAAGCTCATGGACAAGGAGATCTTGAGCAGAATAAAGTGAAAGAATCTGCTCATGTAATGTTGCAAGATTTCTCCCGAGCAAATCAAGTTACACGTACAACTATGCCCCCTCATAATGTACCCTCGCGATCATGGTCTGCTCCAACATACGGAGAGATAAAAATAAATGGTGATGCTAGGGTATTAGGGAACAATGGTGTAGCAGGCCTTAGTTTTGTCATGAGATCGCATAGCGGGTCAGTATTAGTAGCGTGAAGCAGATGGGTCAATTTTGTTATGTCGGTTGTTGAAGCTGAAGCAAAAGCAATCCTTTGGGGTATACAAGTGGCTTTATCTAAGGGCTTTAAGAAAGTTGTTTTGAAAACTGATTCAAGTATACTTGTGGAGGCATTTAAACACGACAAAGTGTTAGTTCACATTAGAGCTCTATTTCTCCACATACGTCGATTATGTCTCTCATTTGATTCTTGTACTTGGTCTTTTGTGCGACGTGAAGGGAATAAAGTTGCTCATGAGTTAGCTAGAAGAGTATTATATGATAGTGTAGATGACTTGTGTGATTGTTTTGTGCCTCCTTCGGTTAAAACATGGGTACGACATGATGTAAATTTTCTATTTGATAATTGAAATAGTTTTCATGATTAAAAAAAAAAAAAAAAAAAAAAAAAAAAAAAAAAAAAAAAAAAAACGTTAAGTAAAAGATTGAGTATTAAAATACTCAAAATATATGATAGCTATGATGATTCTTGAAGTTAAGAAGTGACATCAAAATATTAGTTAGGTAATACTAAACAAGGAAAGTTTGCATTTAGTAAATTAATAAGGGTTTGTCTAACTTGTGTCCTAAGGGCACAAGTTAAGTACACTAAAAGACAGCGGAGTCTCACAGAAAAGGACATAGGGATCCACGAAATTGTATTTTTTTGTGGATCCCTGTGTCATTTTCTGTGGGGTCCCGTTGTCTTTTAGTGTGCTTAACTTGTGACCCCTAGAGCACAAGTTAAAAAAAACCAATTAACAATTACACGTAATTATTGTAATACATAACTTTAATCAATGGTACTAAATGTATTTTCACAATTTAAATGAAAAGTCTCAGGGGTGCTTGGTGGGGGGTTAAGGGTGGTGGGGAATGGGTAAGGTATTCAAAAGGGCCCACATTATTCATTGTTTTGTGCTTGGTAAGGGGGGGTGCAAAGGGATTGATTACCCCGTAGTGGGTAATCAACCATTATAGAGTAAATAGGGAGGTAAAGGATTGATTACTCACCTCACTCATTCCTTTGCATTCCCTTTCCCTTTTCCCTTTCCCCACTTTAAACCAAGCGGGCCCTCAGTTAAATTAATATGGCTAACCGGTGGCCCGACTTTTACATTATTATCTTTTTTTATGTATAGTGTATTTCTAAAATGGGAGTTGATACTCCCACCACTTTTTTTGATGCAAATATCACAACTGTGCATTGCAGTGTTGTACGGTACAATACTGTAATGCACAAATTATAATGCAAGCATCAAAAAATGTGATAAGGGTATCAACTCCCTTGTAAAATAACTTTCAATGGTTTGTTTGTGACAAAAAAGTCAAAGGCATGGGTGAAACATTTAAATGCATAATCACTCAATTTCTAATTTTGCGTCAAGCAATTAATTACTAATGCATTAATTAAAAATCTCTATGTTTGTTTAATAGAAAATAGAAAATAAATCTGACCAGAAAGCTAATTTAAATAAAATAATAAATGGATCAAGATTTAGTATCATTAATATTTAAATCCAGTTTACAGATAAATTCAAAGTTATAATTTTAGAAACAGCATAGAATCTATTTTTCATAGATGATTATATTACATTCCAAATAATCACCAAACCGACCTTAGCTCAGTTGGTAGAGCGGAGGACTGTAGTTGTATGCTGATATCCTTAGGTCGCTGGTTCGAATCCGGCAGGTCGGATATTTTTTTTATTTTTTCAACATTATTGTATTGTCATGTCACCAAATCCCACTTCAAACCAAAACATTTGCTAAAATAGTAACGGGTAATGCTTTTCTTGGCTCACACAATTGTGACATCACATTAATTTAACTTCTAAACTTATAGCTTTTTGCATTTTCAGACTAAACTTGGTGCTGTTTATTTATTATGTATGAATCTGATTTTATTTTAATATGAATAAGAGGCCGAGAAATCTGAAACTCAGTTATATAAAGTATTTGTTTTTGTAAAAAGTTGTCAGAATTTGTTAGATTATCATAAAAAATTTTAACCCATCACAAAACACAACTTGATATCGACACAACAATAAAACGGATTATGGTTGTGGTTACATGAGTGGTTGACACGGGTAACTCATTTAATAAGGGGGTCATGTTTGTGTTGACATTCTCAACCAGTCAAAATGTGTTTGGATTATCTTATAATGTAATATGAATTATTACCTATAACTATTATCATCTCGTACATTTTTTATTTAACGAAAAATTTGTGGTCATTTTCTTTAAATGTACTTTCAATACGAATCGAAAAGTCAAAACATGAACAAAAAATACATAATGAATAAAATAGAACAAAAAATTATGAGGCATTAAAAGGTGTTAAGACACCCTTTCAATATCTATTTCAATAAGCGTTTTTAGCCTTTTACGGGCTCTTAATGAGGCTGAAAAAAACAAAAACACATTTTTTAATCCAAACCTCTTATTACGTGAGTTAGATTAAGAAGCTATCAAAAGATTTTTTGAAAAAACAAACACAACCTTATGACTTCACGACAATTGCGCGAATTAAAATTGGTGAGGGGTGGACCAAGTAAAAGTTTGTGGGGTGCTTACGAACCACATGGATTATTCTTCCAATAGTGTATACTTATTGTGTATGTGAGATGCATATCATCTAAAAAATCTGTGTTACAAGTCTTCTTTAGCTTCAATGAAATGAACCTGATAACTTTTAGTGTCAGACCGTCAACAGAACTCGTGTTAATATGCTTTTTTTTGTAACAATTTATATACCTCATTACCTTATTTTTGTTCTCTATCACTCGCACATTTGCACTTGCCAGAGGTCTCCCTGGAAGCAGTCTCTCTACTCTTTTTCCTGTGGTAGGGGTAAAATCTGTCGACATTCTACCTCCCCCTACATCGCTCTCGCGGCAGTACCTTATAGCACAAACCTTTAAAATAAGCTAACCTTTCACCCAGAAATTTGAAAAAGAAGCTAAAGCATAAGACAAACAAGCATATGGATACAATGATTATTTGTACACTTTTGAGATTGTACAAGTGGTTTTACAACTTAATACAGTTTGAAGTACACATATGAACCAAATTAACAACAAAGTACATGAACAAAACAAGATAAATTTATGTACTACAGATGAAATTAACAGTGAGATTAGGATTTTCATTTCTCATCCCTTCCCATATAGACGATACGGTTACACCAACTGTTACATAATGTACAAACATCGAGAAGCTAAAACGATCAATTGGGTGGACTATGGATCCACAGGGCCTGCAGTCATGTCATCATCTCCCGAGTCGTATTCTTCTTCACTCAGCTCCTCATCACTTGATTTCTCCTCCGGAACGGCACCCACATCTTCTGCTTTGGCATACTTTTCACAGTATTCTGTTAAATGAAGTTAAATTAGCCCATTCATTGAACTAAATAATGCAAATCTCACCAGATATAAGGTGGATCTTGGATTGATCTAAGTAGGAATTCTAGACTTCTATATGTAAACGACAATCTAGAGTCGACTCATTTTGGCCATACAAATCGATGTTCAGTTTTCACCTTGAAAAATGCCATTTTCCCAAAGTGTTTTACGAGAACTGTTCATAGCATGTCTATAACAAACACTACAATAACCCATATTGTTGGTGTTGAAATCATACTAAGATTCCTACCTAAATTGAACGTCAAAGAGACGGTTTACTCCATAAAGTCAATAATGTATCTTCAAAACACATCAAAATACCTTATATAAGATTCATATTTGACTTGAATGGCGGCATTGTTGGTGCTACATTTGTAATAAGATTCTTATTATCTTGTCTCTTTCTAGAGCATGGGCCACCCAGTTTGACTCACTAACACTATTTTGTCCATTTTTATAAAATACGAATGTATTGACTGTGAATTTATGATTAGAAAAACAAAATAATTACAATAAGAATCTAAACCTAAGAATAAAATCACTAGGAGATTGTATGCATTAAGAAATTGATTTTTGGTGGCTTTCAACCGTTTGATTCGTTCCCTCTTAGGTAAATTTCTTATTTGAACAGAATGAAATAGAATACTGACCAAATCGACCCGTTCATAAGTAAATGGGTCATAATTCCACCTATAGTCTGACCTCAAAGGTCCAAACAGACAATTTTAAGTTTGCATTATGCAAGAAACACTTCTAGGAGCCTTGGAGAAACTACCAAGTTACTCTTTTATGACTGCATGGTCATGTACTCGAGTCAAAGTCACATCTTTTTGCTCAAATTAATTTTCTTTAATCTTATACAGGGGCGGATGTACATGTAGTTCCGCTACCCCTGAACTTTTACCCGGTAGTGGAATTTTTGGCGATTTTTGGTCATTTTTGGCGATTTTTGGCCATTTTTTGGCGATTTCGCGACCCCTGAAACAAATTTTCGCTACCCCTAAACAAATTTTCGTATTTCGCTACCCCTAAACTTGGCTCCTAGTTCCGCCCCTGATCTTATAATCCACATTAGACTTAAGAAAGCTTATTTTCAGTCTTTGTATATAAGTCCCAGAGTCAAACAAACGATAACCTAAATTCCAACTGAGTGAATCATGCATAATATACCACATAAAAAGTTATGAAGGTTTAAAACATTGCCGGTGGAAAAAAAAATTACAAGCAAGTTACGCTTTTAGTATTATTTGTTGAGTAGTACTATAGTATTTACTAGAAGTGGCAACATGAGCATGTTGGGGAAGGGAAAAAAAAAAAAAAAAGTCAATTCAGGTTCGCGTCAAAATGGGTATATTTTAATATGGGTTAAATGGGTCAGATCGGGTTGGTTGAAAGCTTATATTGGTACAATAATGATCCCAAATGTTTGAATAAAGTGTTTTAGCATCCATTACCATTAGGAACAACTTTTGACCCATCTGACCCATTAGCTAAATGTTTTAATTTGACCTGTTTGCGATCAAATATGACCGAAATCCCATTTAAAAGTAGCAAAGCATATGCACTTTTGCTGTGAAGCTTAGTCTATAAGGTTTTTACCTCATGATAATAGACAAAATAAGTAAAAGAAGATATCAAGTAAAGCACAACTATACTTGAAAGGTAATGTGCGTACCTTTCACACGTTTTTCATATAGTACTTTATCACGCATTAAAAGAGCCGCAGCCTCTCCGTTCAAGGGATCTGAAGCGTTTGGGTACAACAGAAGTTGTGGTAGAAACACCTCGAACACGTTCACCAAGTCTACATTGAGATACATCACTATTAGATATCATTAAAATGCCTAAAACACCTTTCAACAATGACAGAATCGAAAATCATGTCGACCATGAATTTCAAAAGACTTAAATATAGTTTTAGAAATTTATTTAACTAATTGTCAAAATTCTATAATATTCCCCAATACCATATAAAGGTTATCCCGACATTTAATTTAGCGTTACGAAATTTTGTTATGATAACAATGACCAAATAATAGTAGTAATAAGAAAACTTCCAAGAATGGAAATGTAACAAAGTTATAAGAGAAAGACAAATGTTATGGTTTGGAAGTTGGAACGTCCTAATATAGACGCCGTTTAAAATTTCATGCGATAGAAATAGAAAGAGTATGTTCTATATTACCGAACATGGGGCTCCACGTCTGTTTAATCACATCCAAGCAAATTGAACCAGACCTGACAAATATAAAATATGAGCAAAATGTGACAATCTTGAATCCAATTCTGGATTCTCTACAGCTACCGAGTTCAAGATCACCACTCTCACACTCACATTTCATCCACATTCGGATGGTAAATTTTGTTCACGAAGACAATGGATGGAGATTTATAAGGATAAGCATCCGGGAGGTCAACCCTTAGCTTCCATACACCTCCTAGGTATGGACCTGCATTATTCAGGATAAAATTTGAGCAAAGTTATGAAAAGCTCTAAACTTTGAATTAAACTGCCATCAATAAGGAACAGAACATCTCTTGGCTTGGAGGAAACGAAATTTTTTGTAGATTACGAGCAGAAGATCGATTATATTTTTTACATATTTTCGACATAAAGTTTTCCGTTTTCCTCGACATCTATAAATACGTACTATTAAGTCGTTTGAGATCTTTAAATGTACATATTCTTGTGATTCATTTGGATTTTTTTTAGATTGCTTATTAAAACTACTTATCTGTTTCTTCCAATAAACAATTTCAAGCTACTTATCCAAGATGGCTCTCAATAATAAGATAAGGAGTTCCGATAAGCAATCCTAAACAACCTCAAACTATTGTAATGTATTGTACCAAAACACAATAATCAAATAAGCAGTTGAACACTTGAACAAGCAACTTAAACACCCTCAAAGGAATTACTATTAAAAAAAAAAAAAAAAAAAAAAAAACCCCCTTTTGTCCAAAGTCAAAAAAAGCAAACTTTAAGCAAAAAGTTGAAATAAATTTGCAATTTAACACAAACCCAATTCATAAAATCTATTCAAGATCCAAGAAAAAAATCCTATAAAAAACAGAGTGAAAGTCAAATTAACATGAAAAGAAAAACTTTTATAAAACTGAAGAACAAATTAAATAATTACAAAAAAAAATAAAATTATAAAACTTACTATCAGCAGGTCCATTAAAATGCACATAAAACTCTTGCATCCCATCATTTATCATCTCCACTTTGTAATCACTCATCATCCTAATCATATTTATAAAATAAAATGATCAAAAACTTTACTTTCAAGTGAAAAAAAAACTACAAAATAAGGAAATTAAAGAAGTTACAGCTTCATTAAGTCCATTTCTCTGCGTTTGCTTGGAGAAGACATTATTTTTTTAATAACAAAAATCTGTGTGAGATTTTTTGGTGAGAAAGATAAGAAAGAGATGAAGGAGATAGTGAAACAGGTGACAACCTCTTGTGCTAAAAATCAAATATAATATTGTTTTGACTAAAATATTGTATGGATTATTACAACAAAACGTAAGTATACCGTAATCTGATAGGAAGTACGGAGTAGAAAATTTGATATATCTTTTTTTAGTACAAGGTCTTTTTTGGAGTGTTTTATACGAGTAATAAATTTTTGGGTAAATTACAAAAATAGTTATTAACGTATCGCGAAATTGCAAAAATTGGACCGAGTAATAAGGGCATGCAAATTTGCCCCTAATGTTTCGCAAAAATGCAAAATAGCCACCGAAAGCGTTTTTTTGCTAACGCTGGTAAGTTTTTCCGTTAGTCAAGGGTATTATCGCCATTTCACTCTTTTCCCGCCTTTGACTAGCCCAACTTTATTTAAATGACCAAATTTGCAAAGTCGTAACTTAAGTTTGCAGCAAAAAAACCCATGTGGCAACCGAAGAGATTGTCTTGAGACTCTTTTTCAACGACTAACCATAAATTTGCAAAGGCCGAAACTTTCACTCCCAAATTAACAGGGCAATCGAAACGGCTGAACCTTTCTCGCTTATTTAAACACACTAAACCACACACATATCCCACCTAAACACACATAATCCCAACGATCAAAACAACCGACGATGGCAAACAATGGTAAAAGGAAGGGTATCTACATTGGTACCGAGGAAGAGGAATTTGACAAAGTTTTAAGAACCTATTATCTAAGGCTGTGTTTGGCGCAAAGCTTTTTGGAGCTTTTTAGAGCAATGAGCGGTGAGCAATGAGCTTTTTGATTTTTAGTGTTCGTTTGGCATGAGTGATGTGAGCTTTGCTATTTTTTAGAAAAGCTCATTTTTCCAATGCTTCTTTATGAAGATGTGAGCGGTGAGCAGTGAGTTGTGGCTACTGCTCACAGCTACTTTTGCCAAACATAGCCTAAATGATTTACTTCTTGATGCATTTGGCGGAGAACCAATTGATGAGTATGGTTCTTATAGGAAGATACCTAAGGAGTTGAGAACAAAGATTCTGACCTTTCTGAGGAAACAAGATGGCTACTATGAAGCGCTTTTGAGTGATGAGGAGGAGGAGGAGGAAGAGCCTGTGGATACCGTTTTACCCAAGGTTGATGACTTGGGACAGAGGATTTCCAATCTTGAAAGGTGTTCAAGTATCTAAAGGAGAAGAAGGACAAGAATGAAAAAGAATTGAAGAAAAATAAGAAAAGGGGTGATGCGGAGGGCAGTGGTTCAAACTACTAAACAAGTGTTTGTTTAGATATCTGTTTGAAAATTTGTAATGGTTGTGAACTCCAATGATCAATGAAACTTTTAATATTTATGTTACTGATATGTTTGTGTTGATCAATGAAAGTTTTAATGTTTATGTTACTCATATGTTTGTGTTTCAATTTTGTATCTTTATGTTTGTGTTTCATTTTTGAAATTTGTGGGTACTTCCTATGCAGCTTATGCACAAAGTATTAGATAGGTGATGTTTGGCATGAACGTCAAACGGGTGAACGTCAAACGGGTGAAAGCTATTGACTAGCACTAATAAGAAGTTAATACTCCTTTACCTACCCCACATAATGAAGTAAATTATCCTACCAACTAGGATAGTAAAGTCTCCTTCCAACTTTCTCAAAAACATAGATATGGCATAATCTGTAACTCAAAAATTAAAGAGAAAAAAATGAGTAGTAATGATACACAGGTAAAGGAAGTAAGTGGTTGTGTAATTGGTCTTGGTATCAGAAGTGGGAACAAAACAAGAGGGGGTGGTGCAAAGATAGAGGTGTTGGACGAAAGATGCTTTATCTGTTGTGGGGATGTTAAGTGTTGGAGGCATATTGTTGTGATACTTGAAAAGGCAGGTTGTGCAACGGTAGAGGAAGTAAGTTGTGGTGTCATTGGTCTGGGTATTACAAGTAGAAACATAAGTGCAGGGGGTGGTGCAGATGCTACTCAATCAACTCATGTGTTTGCCTATAAAAGGGCTTATAAGATTGCCACGTACTGTGTAGCCTTTATGTGTTGGTCTAAAAAAAGACTTATGTAACAGTTGACTTTACAATGTCAATGTTTGGGTCAGTTTGGTAAGTAGTGTCTGTTTGGCATACAAAGTCTACATTATTCCAATTCAACATTTGCAGTTTGACTTTTGAAAGTCTAAGTGCAATGGGTGCAAACATAATGTTCTTGCAATTTGATTTTTGGAAAGTCAAAATGCAATGGGTAACACAGAATGAGTGTATACATCACTCCCATTAAAGATTTGCAAGTTTGAATTTTAAAAGTCCAAATGCAATGGGTACAAACATAGAATACATCACTCACATTCAAGATTTGCAAGTTTGACTTTTGAAAGTCCAAATGCAATGGGTTCAAGACATTGTTCTAAAGACAATAAAGTTAAACAAAGAGTACAAGCATAGAATCCAACAGACAATAAAATGAAACATATTGTTCAAAGATCAGTGGGTAACACATGAAGAAGTAGAAATTGCATGCTCATCATCATCTGACTTCTTCTTTTTAGTTGGCCTGTCAACCTGAGGTCTGTGATTGGGTGGTATTATTAATGTTGTAGACTCAATTCTTGGCAAGTATTTGCGGCTAGAACAGCCATTGATCTTGAATGAGTACATACGTGCCCATGTTTCTAGTCTGTAAGCAGCATGAACCTACTCTTCAGGTATACCAACTCCTCTTCCATCCTCATTCATGTAGTTTATTGCAGCCACAACATGTTTACATGGTATTCCAATCAGCTCTCACTTCCTACAACCACACTCCTTCCTGTCCATGTTAACAACACACTGATCCTCGTTAAGCACATATACTTTATATAAAGAACCTTCAATCCACTCACCAACGCAATCAGTAGCCTCTTTTTTTATTGCATCAAACATGGCTTTCATAGTAGGAGTAAGTTGACCAACATTATTTTCTATTATTTGCTGAACTACCACAATCCTCTTCATCAAGTACTCTCTGATATATTCAAGACAACCGATGATGCTTTTATCTCTGACATCATCTAGCTAGCTATTGAACACCTCACATATGTTGTTTAATAGTAGTCCACATAAGGCTTTGCCTGTTAAAAAAATCACACATTATATATTACTATATGATCAATTATCAGTATGCTTTTGTCCAGTGCCACTTAATGAATTACCTGAAAAATGTGATCTGCTCCATTGTTCAGCTGGAATCTTCAGCAACCAATCATAAGCTGCAGAATTGTTATTCTTAAGATGATCCATCTCTTTGTTGAATTCAACAACAGTAGTAGCTCTAGTAGCCTTCCAAAGCATGTCCTTGTAAACACCTCCTTTAAAATGAGACTTCATTTCCTCATGAATATGCTTAACACATAACCTGTGTTCAGCATTTGGAAACACACTAGCAACGGCTTGTATCAATCTGTGTGAACAGTTAAGGTTATGGATGGTGTTAAATCTTTACACGTTCTCATTGTGCATAAAACACATGATTCATTATAGAATAGAAATGTGCACCTTTTGCCTATCCGAAATGAAAGTGAAGTTGCTGTTGGTTTCTATACCAAGATCGTCTCCTAGTAGTTTCCAAAACCAACACCAAGTTGCCTTATTTGGTGCATTAACTACAACATATGCTACTGGATAAATCCCATTGTTTGCATCTGTTGGGTCACTGAATTCCCCAATCCTCCTCTAACAAGGATTTGAACATAAAATAACCTAAGTGTCGTAAACATAAACAAGTCACTGAGTGAACAGTATCTCAGTGAGTCATCTTCAGGATGCTTAGAGCGAGTCTACTAAGAAAGGTTCACCATTCAGTGAGGCGGAACTCATTGAATGTTATCTAAGCCAAGAAGAAGGTGATGGGTTCAATGAGGATGACAATAACTCACTGAATCCCCAAGACTCCTCAAAAACGATTAAGGTACTAAAGAATGATGACTTGAAGACTGAAGAATTGGCGAGACTGGGCGGGAAAGTTTGAACTGGTTCACTAAAGTGCTTTATCACTTTAAGGTCAAAGTTTCCCCAAATGGTTAATTCCAGTCAGTCATCAGAAAGCACCTTTTGGACTTAACCCAAAGAAGGTTCCTTTGCCAGAGAATAAAATCTATCAATATTTTATTAAGGAAGGCTTATGTCCATTGTGTATTATAGTTGTTCATACTTGTGTATAAATAGGCAACAGAAGTGAGGAGTAAAAGTTGACAAGTTTGTGCAATTAATGCTAAGCATTCACAAACCACTTTTACTCCTCCAAAGAACAACACAGTCCCCGAGATAGCTTAGTGAGACCTTTAGTTGTCACTCAAACTTTGTTTGAGTTTAGTGAGGAGTACATACCATACTTGTCGTTTCAATCCCAAGTGTTATTTCGCAGACACTTGGGTATAATTCTTTGATTAACTTCTAATAAGAATTAAACATTGAAAATTACTCTTTTCTCTTTGTTGTTAATCTTTTATACATCTGTGTTAAAAGCCATATATCTTGGTTAGTTTAACTCTCTAGTTATTATTAACCAAGTAAAAGGGACCAACAACATCAATCCCAACTGCTGTTAGTAATTGACCTGGAAAAGGACCTGACATGCATAATCCATCTAATCCTAAGAATTCTCTGTCACAAGCTTTGAAACCTTGTTTCATAGCTCCCAAACACACATAAATCCTTTTAAAAGTTCTTGTTGCACTCTTTGGATTTGGTTCTAGCTGTACATCAATCCTAACAGTAGTTCCTGAATTTTGATTAACCAACTCTTGGGCATACTCTCTAAGCAGTGCATAATGTTTCGTAAAAACAGGTATACCTGAATGACGTTCACAGTCTTTATTGTATAGGAAATCATACTTACTTACGAGAACATCTTCAGTTAGCTCATCACCATCACCATGAAACACTTCATCATCATCATCATCATCATGAAACACTTCGTCATCATTTGGATTATAATGCAAATCCTCTGAACCACTCTCGCCACTCTTTTCTTCTGTTTCAGTATCCACCTCTACTTCTTTCACATTTCTCATATGTCCACCTACAATTATAAGTCTATAACATTAACAACGAATATACCTTTTTAAAAATAACCAAAAACAGTGTTCAAGTAAATAGGAAAATGCACTGTGTTCTTACCGTATCGTTCAAAGGCACGGACGATCGAAGTTATCTAACCGAAACTATACGTTAATTAGAATTGTATCTGAATAGGTGTTCGGGTTAATTTGGTAAAGAGTTAGAGTGGCGCCATCAATGAGGGTTGTATCTGAACATAAAGGGGTATATTAGTCATTTCAGGCGATAATACCCTTGACTAACGGAAAAACTTACCGGCGTTAGCAAAAAAAGCTCTCGGTGGCTATTTTGCATTTTTGCGAAACATTAGTGGCAAATTTGAATGCCTTTATGACTCGGTCCCATTTTTGCAATTTCGTGATATGTTAATAACCATTTTTGCAATTTACCCTAAATTTTTATAAGGAGCAATACTTAGAAAATATTTTTATAGATGGTTTTTCTGTATAGATGAGTAGAGTTTTAGGTTTTTTTTTTTTTTTTTTTTTTTTTTTTTTTTTTTTTTATTTATTATTATTTTTTTTAGGACGGAAAGGTAAAAGATGGGAAGAAAAATAACAAATATTGGTGTTTTGTTTTTAGGACGGAAAGGTTAAAGATAAGAAGGAAAATAACAAATAATGGTGTTTTATAGTTTTTTATAGGTAGAAAAATAGGGGACGAGAAGAGGTGAGGGAGGGAGGTTATGGGTTTTTTTTTTTGTGTGTAGATAATCCTTACAAAATTAGGGGATTAGGAAGGAAAGTAAGTCACTAACATCATGTGTATGTGTGTGTATATATATATATATATATATATATATATATATATATATATATATATATATATATATATATATATATATATATATATATATATCAATGTTATAAATGGCGTGAGGCGTGGCGTGGCGGCAAGGCCACGCCTCAAGCCTTACGCGCCATGGCGAAGCCATGGCGTTTTTTGCGGCGTGACTAAGGCGGCGAAAAAATATTTATATATTTATCATTTATGTTATAATATCATATTTTCTATGCATATCAAGTTTATAAAAGGTGAGTTTACAAAAGGTGAGCATACAAAAAGTGATATGCATAAGAAATAAAGTGAAAATTTGAACTATGTTTAGAAATTACTAGGCCCAAAATCTAAGCTCACATCATCCACTTCTAAAAATGGCGCCACGCCATACGATAAGGCGCGCCTTGGCACGCCTTTTCGCGCCTTATTCCACGTCTTTTCACACGACGCCTAGACTTCACGCCTTGGTCCATTTCGTGGCGCCGAGGCCACGCCTCGCGCCTTGGTGCACCTTTTAGAACAATGATATATATATATATATATATATATATATATATATATATATATATATATATATATATATATATATATATATATATTTGTCTAACTGCTTGAAAACTTAATCAATTACGTTAATTAATATGTGCCATTTTGTTACTGATCTTTTCTCATCTGTTTGTAACCTCACACATAATAATAAAAGAGCGGTATGTGATGGTCCATGTGAGTAATCGAGCAACAGCTATAACACACAAGTTTATCGTTCATTGTTATTCAGATAAAAAGGCTAACTAAACAAGTTTCAAATTATGGATAAATATACAAATTGTAAATCAATTTATATGGTAGCCTAGAGATTATGAATAAATAAACAAACGTCAATTCATAGTGACTCTAAATATTGATATTGTTGCCTTGTTTATATAGTTTCAAGGGTATATTGGTAATTTTGTCAGCTTCTATGTTTTTTTCTTTCTACTTAAAATACAAACTCAAAAAATACAAATTGCATAACTACTTTCTTCACAATGCCATCTCTTACTTTGCCCTTCCAATTTCATCCTTTTTCATTCTTTAAAATTTAGACTCGAAAACAGAGTGTTAAAGAAAAAGAGAGATCACATGAGTTGTTATTTTGTATGTTATTTCGTTATTAATTTGCATATTTTAGTAACTCGTGATTTTATTTTGATATATATATTATCTCGCGCATATACATATGTTTGGTATTACAATAAATTTAATTTAGTAATGATAATAATAATAATAATAATAATAATAATAATAATAATAATAATTTATATAAATAATAATAAATATTATTTTTTAAAAACAAATATAAAGTAAATGGTATTAATTAATTTATATTTTCTTAAAAAATATGTAAGATAAAAGTTTCACACTTAAGTCCATATTAGCGTACCCACGCAAAGCGGCGATAACAAAAAGTTTTTGTTTCTTTTTTGTTTCTAATGGTTTTTCTGATGGCTGTTGGTTTTAAGTTTATCTTTTTTAGAAGAAGATTGTGTATTTTTGTACGTGTAAAGTATGAGTACATAGAAGTGAAAACAAATTATAATTTTTTAGAAATTGAAAAATTGTAAGGTCCATTGTCCAAATCTTAAAAATTAAGGCGTAGATTGAAGATTGGGTTTTTAGTTGAGGATATGTATGCTTTATAAAGAGTTATAGATAAAGTACATTTAAGACTAAATTATTATATTTGAACTTAAATACAAAAATTTAGCCACTCAAAATATAACTTTATTTTATATTCAACACTTAATGTTTAATAAATTCCCTTCTTGTGCATTTTTTAGTTAATTTTAAATTTAATCACTAAGCTTTCAATAATAACCCATTTTCCAACATTTTCTTTTCATAATTTTGATGCATGTATTTTTACGGTGTTTTTATTTCCTTGACAAAATTTTGCAATATTTGACTAAATCTATTAAGCTTTGACTTTTTATTGGTCGATGAGATTTTGACACGTATGCGAAACATAGCTCTTTTAAAAGCCCAATTGGGTTTTTGAAACATGTGTTTCAATTAAACACCCCAAGATAATCGTTTTATTTTATAGTATTAAAAATTCATGAATAGCGGCGGCTATATATATTTTTGATAAAATCTGATTGTGTTGATATTGTGCATGTCGTTTCTTAGGCGAGGATACAATTATGTATAATTTTGTAAATTTTGAAAGAAAATCCTCTTTATAATGGTAGGAGATTAATAATTTTAATTTGTTAATGTTTATTTAACGACAAATTTATATTTTCTATAATAACTAACTAGTTTAGACCACCGTGTGTGCACAGTGTATTGACATAAGTCGTAGTAATATGAATATGGTGTTTAATTTAAGGGTTAAACCTTTCTACCTCTTTATTTTAACTTGCAGAAAGTTCACTAAGGACATGTTAACACAAAGTTCCGGATGCCTTACTTAAACTCTAAAGAAAAATTACATGAGTCATTTAAATATGTACAATCTCGTGTATTCTATGACATATCACAGTAACCGGTGCTTTCATTTTGATATTCATAATCTCGTGTATATACATTAATTTGATCAAAAATAATAATGTTTATGAATTACGGAGTATAACAATAACAATAAATGATGATTTTAGAAACAAATGTAAAGTCTAGTAGGTATATATATATATATATATATATATATATATATATATATATATATATATATATATATATATATATATATATATATATATATATATATAATTCAAAATTTTATAACTTTATAAAGTTGTGGGCTTAAATGTAAATTATATTAGTCAATCAGAATATAACATTATTTTAAAATCGATTCCTTAAGTTTAATTAATTTTTTTTTTTCTCAAAAGTTTCTTTATTTTCAATTTACAGCTAAGTTTTTATATATATATATATATATATATATATATATATATATATATATATATATATATATATATATATATATATATATATATATATATATATATATATTTCTTCATAAAAATACAAAGCTTAATTTATGATAAGGCGAAAGTGTACCGCTTTTGGGGGTCATTTAAGCCTGAATTCGTAATTATTTGATCAATTATTACCCTAAATCGTTCCTTTTGTCATTTTAGGTACTTTTGAGAAGAAATCTGGAAAATGAAGCATTTTGGACGTTTTTTAAGCGATTAAGTGAAGAAAACGACAAAGTCTCAAAATCCTTGCTAGGAACAGTACCTGACGGCGTCAAGCTTGGCAAAAGAGGTGGATATGGAAAACACACATGACAGCCCAGAAAAATTTCAAGGCAAAAACGCCTGACGGCGTCACCAAGGCCGTCAGGATCAACTTATACGTGACGGCGTCAAGATTGGATCTAGGCAATACGACCTTTAATTTGGCTGCGAGTTGACGGCGTCACAAGCTATAACGTGACGCCGTCAAGGTGTAAAATCTATATATAGTTTTCTAATTTTTATTCATTAGTGGTGGAACTTTTGGAGAACTTTTGTGTGCAAACCCTAGACGAATTTTCTGTAACAACAAGGGTTTCAACCCTTGTTCCATCCATGTTCAATTGAAGATAAGTTTTTCAATAATCATTCAATATGTCTATGTGTTGTTTGATTTTATCTTATGCTTGTCTTCTTTTTAACATGCTAGGCTAGGTTTCTTTTGTGTTTGCTTAGATGTAATGAAACCTAGATGTTGATTATTGGTTGATTGTTTGTTTATAATTGTTGTGGATGATTGAATTCGATGTTAGGCTTAAGAAAACTGGCAGACTTTCAATTGATAACTTGCTTGAATGTCTTAAGAAACATGATCAGAGGTGTACTACGATTTATTGGTTGTATTTAATGCGTAGGCAACTGCTAGTGATACTACGTTAGGAGCTAGTAGTCGGCTCGACCTAGAATGAAGTAGAAGCCTATAGAGTTAGGGAATATCGTACACAGCCCTACGACTAGTATTAAAGAATATAACCCGTCATCCATGCAATTGTAACAAGCTAATCAACCGGTAAAAGATATCTAGGGAGTAATGAAATCTAAATAAACACATTTTCTCTTATTATTGTTTACATCACAATTTAGTTTAAGTTTATTTTATTTTATTTTAATTGCATCTTTAGTTAATTGGGTTAGTTGACTAGCAACTAATTCCGCCCACTCCTTCAAAACCCGAGATTTTACTTGCTTTCATTTAAAATATAAAAATACAAAAAGAATCATCACTCACCCTTAGACCTAGTTTAGTAGACATTTTAATCCTAGCGAACACTATTCCTGAGTTGAACGATCAATCATCCGGTACTTGTCAATATACTATACTATAACGAACAGGTACACTGCCTGGTGGAGATTGCAAGCTTCTCAAGATCCCTTGAGAGGTAAAACTTTTTACGAGGGTGCAATTCCATGCATCAATTTATAGATATTTTAAACTTGTTCACTAAATTTTAGAAACTAATTCTTTTATAACTTTTTTATTTTACAATTTTGACACATGTACTTTTATCTAGATTTTCTATCTAGACGAAAATTAACAAATGTTGATTAATTCAAATCATATTTAACTTGTACTAGTTAAATGAAGGACTTGATTTTAAAATGAAGCTTTACAATTGTCTAATTTGGTTGGTGTCATTGACATTTTCAATGTATTCTTTTTTATATATAGACATATATATTAAAATAAAGTATATTTATTTATGAGAGTAAGGAACAAAAATGTAATAGGTCCACTAACACTTCTCCACTTAACCAACCATGGGTTGAATCCAAACAAGAACCCTTTTTTGAACTTTTTGCGAGTTTCCTAATATACACAATAACCATCTCAATTTGAACTATTTTACAAAATAACCGTAAACTTTATATTATCTATTTAGCCAAAAATCAAATAATTTCTAATAATTTTTTTGGCAAAAATTTAATATAGATATCATATTTGTCATAGATCTAATGATAACAATCATGACCATTCATTTTTTAATAAGATAAAATAAACTTTCACATTTTTTTTAAATTAAATATCTCGCAAATCATTAATAGTTACGCGAAATGAACCATACCATCGTGACGATAAGTAAATTATTTTTCTATAAATATGCACTTCTATATACTTTCAACGTTTTTTTTTCATCAAAATTTCAGCTCAGAAAATCACAAGTGATTTTTCTAGGTGGAAGTTTTGAAAGAAAAAAAAAGGTTCGTAGAAAGTATAGGGAAGTACATATATATATAGATTAGGTACTTACAACAATGTAGGGGTTGTTCATATCACCACCTGCATTAGATTAGGTACTTAAAAAGCTCAGGTAAACCTTTTATTAGTTGGCACCTAATGGGGGTTTAAATGTCGAGAAGTAAGATTGTCGACATTAAATAGGTCTTTAAGATAGTTGAGGACGTAATGACTATGAACTAGATGCCCAGCTTCCGTGAATAACGAGGTTGAGATCATAGGAATTATTGGTTAGGTTTCGACTACAAACCGGACCTAATGATTTTAGAACCACTATATAAAACAAGAGTTACACATTGCACTAGAAAATTGGATCACTGAGTTTAATAGAGAAGTAACTAGGTTAGTACATTTTATCTCTTGATAAGCACACTGCACACCTCATTTATATTCCAGTTATTTATTTTATTATATTTAGTTAATTAAATCAACTTTCAAAACGTGACAAATAAAACTCAAGTTATAGACCGCCCATTAGCTTTTGGGAACGATCTCGGATTTACCAATCCCACAATATACTCGATCGGGTTCTCTGCCCGTTAGTGCATTCATAGATCATAAGTAGACGAGACTTTATAAAATGTAAAACGTGATCTTAAAACACATCATAACATAATTTTGTTTTTTTTTATTAAACATAGAAAAAGAAAATGTAAAACTCAAGAGATTAAAAAATTGAAGTGGAGTGTGACAGCAATAGAGTCTGCTTCTGTTCGAGTTTCAGTGCACAGGTCCACTGATTTTTGTGATATTTGGCTGTTTGGCACTTCGTGGTCTGCACTGATTCAAGTGTCTGCTACATTGGCATGCCAAATCTGCAGTGGGTCAGATGTTTTTTTTTTCTGGGTTGTCTTTGAGATTCAAGCCTGCAAGTGGCATCTTTTTTGGTCTGCAAGTTCAGTTAATTTGGTCAAAAGCTTTACATGAGATTGTTTTTTAGTCTCTTGGCTGCTAGTGGCATTGGTGGTTATGGTTTCATTTGGGATTCATTTATTCCCACATGGGCATTTTGCTTATAAAAGTCAGTATGTGGTCTCAAGTTTTTGGTCAAGAGTTTGTTATAGTGTGCCACTTCATATTAGTTTTCGGTAGAGTTGGTTTCTTTTTTGTTTCTTGATTTTTTCTTTTGGGTCCTCTCCTCTTTTAATTAGCTTGTTAATAGAGAGGGATGCCTTATTTTGTATCTTGTTTTTGTGGTTTTATTTTAAGGTTGCCTTTCTAAAAAAAAAAAAAAAAAATTGAAGTGGAAGACGTAGTATGCGAAAAGACCAAAATGCCTTCACGTGAGGCACTTAACTGGACTTTAGTAACGATTGGTACTTGAAAGGACAAAACATGCAAAAATTGACAAGATAAGGGATCGCTAGTGTACTTAATCTGTGGCAAGGACAAAATGTATCATTGTGTGTA
>JARVZY010003328.1:0-32093 GCA_030686995.1 Artemisia argyi | reverse complement strand
AAGATCGTAATGATAAATCGAGTATTTTTACTTATAGATGAATGATTTATAAGGCTTTAGAGCGTTGAATATTAGATTTTAGTATGGGGGGGGGGGGGCAATTTGAGTTTTGGGTGGGGGTCACTTTCGAAAAAAGGTCAAAATTTAAAAAAAATTACACTAAAATTTTAACTTTTTCGGCTAGCCATGGGGGGCACCGGCCCCCATACGTACACTCTAAATGCGTCCCTGCAGTATGTATGTGTATGCATGTGTGTATGTATGTATGTGTATGCATGTGTGTATGTATTGTATGTATGTATGTGTGCATACATTATGTATGTATGTATGTCTGTATATAGTATGTATGTATTATTAAAGTATGTTTGTATATATTGTATATATGTGTGTATATAGTGTGTATGTATGCATGTGTGTATGTATATATATTATATATAGTATTTATATATGTATGTAGGGATGAGCACGGTACCGGTACCGTACCGATCCCGTACCGAATTAGTGGTACCGATTTTTTCCCGAGCATAATTAGTGGTACCGGTACCGTACCGAACGGGATTCGGATACTGGTACCGGTATCGGTACCGAAAAATCGGGTTTTCCCCCTTTTTTTTTCGGGAATTTCCAGATTTGGTACCGGTCCCGTACCGAATTAGTGGTCCCGATTTTTTTTCACCTTATTTTGTAGTCCCGGTACCGTACCGTATATCGGGTTCGGTATCGTTTCGGTACGGTACCGGTACGGTTCCGGGATTCGGGTCGAAATGCTCATCCCTATATGTATGTATGTAGTATGTATTGTGTATATATATAGTATGTATGTATGTATTATATAGTATGTATGCGTTATTAAAGTATGTTTGGATACATGTATGTATGTATATATGTATGTATGTAGAATGTATGTATGTAGGTATGTATACAATATGTATCTCTCTCTTTATATATTTTGCTATCTGTTAAGGCATCCACTATGGTGGGTTTATAAAAAGGTCTAAGAATGATGAAAAACTTTATGTTTATTTCAACGATAGTGGACACTCATTTCATGTCTATGTGGCATGAAGATGTCCTAATTCTTGAACCTCTTTATAAATTTAATACATTTAATGCATTTGTTAAAAAAGACATTTTATGAACTTGCAAAGGTTTATACCATAGTGAATGTAGGTTTATAAAATTAAAATGTCTAAAATTTATTGATATATTAATGTATAAACCTTTGTAAAAGGTTTATTATAGTGAATGCTCTTAGTCCTTATGTGGCTTAATTGTTGGTTTGCCACATAGGATTTTTGCTTATGTGACATTTTCATGGTAGCCTTCTTTAAACACATGTCATATGTACCTCCATGTCATATCCTATTTAAGATTTAAATTTAAATTATTTGATAATCATTAAATTTTAGATAATCATTAATTAATTAATTAATTAAAGCATATATTGATAACAAACTAATTTCAATTGTGTCCATAGTATTGATAACAAACGAATTTTGATTTCAAAATTAAAAAATCTCACTTAAGTCACCATCAACATGTTTACACTTTTAAATAATATTCAAAATTAATACTCTCATTATTATACCATACAACAACAACAACAACAACAACAACATACCCAATCCTGCGAAGGCGAGGTATGGGGGAGGTAGAAATGTAGACAGGTCCTACCCCTACCCTAGGTAAAACCTGGGAGTAGAGAGACTGCTTCCAGGGAGACCTCCGGCACGTGCACTAGTGCGAGTGATAGAGAAACCAAAAAGATGCAAGTAGTAAAAGAGCAACAATTAAAAGCAAATAGAAGCAAGCAACCAACCAGCAAGGGGCCTAGTACAAAAGACAACAAATAAAACATGCAAACAAAGAGAGCACCAAAACAACAAACAAACAACAAACCAGGGGCAAGACAAACAAAACATGCAAACAAAGCAAGAAGGGCAAAAGAAAGAGAGCAAAAGAAAAGCCAAAAACAAACACAACAAAGCAAGGACGCAACAGCAAGCAGGCTAAAGGCAAGAAGAGCACCACAAAAACAAAGCAAGGCAACGCAGGGGGCTAAAGCTAAGGCAAAGCAAAGGGAAAAGAGGCACCACTAGCCTACAACAAACCTAAAAAGGGAAGAGCAACGGGGCCACTAAACCTAACGTGCAAAGGGAAAACTAAACCTAAAAGGCAAAGGGGCAGGGCAACAAAGGGAAGAGAAATGCAAAGGCAAGCACTTACTACCCAACCGACACTACCCGCAAGTCCTAATCCTAGCTCTCCACACATTCCTATCTGAGATCATGTCCTCGGACAAGAGAAGCTCCTTCATGTCTAGCCTAAGTCGATCCTCCCACCTGAGCTTAGGTCTTCCCCTCCTCCTCAAACCGTCGACCATCAGCGCTTCGACTCTCCTAACCGGTGTTGTTTGTGGCCTCCTCCTGACATGACCGAACCACCTCAACCTTCCTTCTCGCATCTTCGAGATTATAGTTTCAACTTCAAGTTCCGCTCTGAAAACTCCGTTCGGGATCATGTCAAGCATCGTCTTACCACAAATCCACCTAAGCATCCTCAGTTCTGCTACTTCCACTCTGTTAGCTTGAGCTTTTGTGATAGGCCAACATTCTGACCCATACAAGATAGCCGGTCTGATTTCCACCTTATAAAATTTTCCCTTAAGCTTAAAGGGGACTTTCTTATCACAGAGTACTCCTGACGACGCCCTCCATTTCGCCCAACCTGCTTTAATACGGTGGGTAACGTCCTCGTCTATCCTTCCTGATTTGTGTATCACCGAACCCAAATACCTAAAAGACTCCTTAGGTTGAAGAATCTGGTCTCTGATACGAACTTCCTCCTCGTTTCTGCCGATCTCGTAGCTACCGAAATCACATCTCATGTATTCCGTCTTCTCTCTGCTCACCCGAAGCCCCTTGTCTTCCAAAGCCTCACGCCAGTGTTCCAGTCTGTAGATAATTTAAGTGGTTATACCAAAAATATACATAGATAATTTAAGTGGTTATCTTTTTTCTTAATAATTATCATCATATATTCATGCACTATAATTTATTTTATAACCTATAAGACGTCTTTTATTTTTATAACTTGACACATCTTTGAAATATACCCTATGCTTTCATTCCGCTATGTTCTTATGCTTTGGGTGGCAAAAATATGCACGTATTTTAGCCGCCATATTTTCTGGTTTGTTTATAGATTATCTGTCTTTTCCAATGTTTATATATTCGATATAAACAAACATATTTCATCCACCATAATTGTTACATTTTTCAAAGGTAACTATGTATCCAAATTGGTACTATAATTTAAATTTCAATAGATTTCTACAACATAATTGTGATCCATCGTTTGTTTTCAGATCACACCTATGGCAAGGACTTGTTCTCGCAATAGGTATCTCGAGATTTTTTATTTTTTTATTATTTTTTTTATTTTTATTTTTTGGGAATTGAAAATATAAACAAATGAATTATTTTTATTAAATACAAATTTTTTAATAAAAAGAAATACTTATTGCATGGATATGTCCTCGCAATAGGTAGCCCTGAAATTTTTAATTTTTGTTGGAAATTGAATTTATAAATAAATGAAATATTTTTATTATACACACAAAATTTTAAAAATAAAAAATCTATTGCGAGGATAAGTTCTCGCTATAGGTTTGGTAAAAAAAAATGTATATGTAATGTCAAACCAAAAAATCAAACCCAGCCACTTTTTGTCGTTTAGTGGCTTATAGCGAGGACTTCCTTGTCCTCGCAAAAAGGTTTCGTCACTTTTTATCATTTTTCTAGTAATGTCACTAAAAATCACGAGTTACAATACTGAGTCTTGTTCAACTTCGAGTCACACAACTTGTACAAATGAATAGTAGTTATAAAATCTTTCAAGAAAATGATGTTATATGGTAAATGTTACGTTATATTATATACTGATTGCTTTGAATGGATTGATTTTAGGTATGAGGCCAAATTTATAAGCAACATCGTCAATGACATAAGAAAGAAAGTGAACTACAATGACCTTTACATTAGCGAAAAACTGGTGGGAGTGAAGAAATATGTTGCTGAGATTGAATCATGGTTACAAGACCCATCATCGGATTCCACATTCCTTGTCATTGATGGGATGGGAGGCATAGGAAAAACGACCATTGCCAAGTGCATATTTAACATGAATTATCGTGAGTATGATGGTAGTTGTTTTCTGGCAAAAATAAATGAGACATCAATTGAATCCAATGGAATAGTTCGCTTGCAAAGTCGGCTTCTTTCCAAAATTTTAAAGAGTGAAAAGAAAGAGAGAGTTTCGAATGAGTATGAGGGAACCAGTATGCTGGAGAAAGCTATATGCAACAAAAAAGTACTTCTTGTACTTGATGATGTTGCTACATTTCAGCAGTTAGATGCATTACTTGGAAAACAAAAGTTTTATCGAGGAAGTAAGGTGATCATAACCTCAAGGGGGCACGGCTGGTTATCAACGGCTTTTAAAGTTCCTCCTATGGTCCAAACAATCAGAACACTATCCGACGATGACTCTGTTGAGCTCTTTAGTCTCTATGCCTTTCCTCAAAATCAACCCATTGAACCCTACTATGATCAGTCAAAACTAAGTCAAGTAACTGAGCACTGTGGGGGTCTTCCTTTGGCTCTTGAATTGTTGGGTTTAAATCTACGTGGAAAAAGCATTGCTCAATGGGAAGACACTATGTCCAGGTTAGAAAAATATCCTCTTGCTGGGATTCAAAAAGTTCTACAGTTCAGCTATGATTCTCTGGAAGATAACAGTGATAAAGATGTGTTTCTGCATATTGCTTGCTTTTTTGTGGGGGAGGATGAAGATTTGATTGTCAAGGTATTAGCTGAGTGCGATCTACACCCTGTTATCGGGATCAAGAATCTAAATGATAGGAGTCTCCTATATATTCAAGATGGGAAAGTAGGGATGCATCAACTAATCAGGGAGATGGGGAAAGAAGTTGTCCGCCAAGAATCACCAAAGGATCCCGGGAAACGAAGTAGGTTGTGTGAAATTGAAGATTGTATTAACGTGTTGCAAGAGAATGCGGTACATATTGCATACCCCTTTTATTTTAATTTTTATATATATAAGTTTCCTGTTCTGACCTTGTATAGCCATAGTTCACTTTTTACTTTATTTTTGAATTAGGGTACAAAAAAAGTAGAAGGATTCAGGCTTGATATGCAACAGGGGAATGAAGCAAACTTCAAAATTGGACGTTTAGAAAAGATGAAGAACCTAATGCTACTTCAACTAAGCTATGTAACATTTTCTGGGAAATACACAAACTTGCCAAAAAAGTTACGATTATTGAGATGGCATGGGTTTTATCTAGAATCTATACCAGGTGACATTCCTTTGGAGAAGCTCGTCGTTCTTGACATGCGTCACAGCAAATTAAAGTGTGTTTGGGATTCTTACAAGGTTTGTCATATATCCTAGACAACTAATTATCAAACTCTAAATTTATAATATCTTCGTGCCTAAGGTTATTAACATACTTGTGGTTTTTCATGTAACAGCGTATTGAATCCTTAAAAATCCTTAATCTTAGCTACTCTGTTGAGCTAATCAGCACCCCAAATTTTCATGGACTCCGTGGTCTAGAGAGTTTGATTCTGAAAGGATGTACAAGTTTAATTGCAGTTGACGAATCGATTGCATGCCTTGACAGACTTGTCTTGCTAGATCTGTCCGATTGTACAAGCCTAAGAAATGTTCCTTGCTTACCTAGTTCCCTTACATCACTTCAAATGTCTGGTTGCCAAAACCTTGGAGCTGTGAGTCGTTTTAAATTTTCTTATTCAACTTCCTTACATTCTTCTCGTTTGAAGAAGTTGGATATCTCAGATTGCAATCTGTTTGACAATTCTTTCCCGAATGACTGGAGTAATCTAGTCTCATTGACGAGGTTGATTATTGATGGCAACAAAATAACTTACTTGCCAAAATGTATTCAAAGCCTACCTCGACTTGAAACTTTCCATGCTAATAGATGTTCACAGATCCAATCAATTATAGGACTCCCAAAAACTGTCTCTATATTGATAATCGAAGACAATAAGTCCTTGGAGAAAGTACAGTTCCCACAAGATCGAAATATCTTGGTGGGCGCTTTTCGTAGCCCAAAATTATGTTACATAGAGGGTTGGTATAAGTGTCAATCAATAGACAAAGTTGAGAGGAAAGTTACACAAAAACTGGGGTTAGGAATGGAATCGAGTCTTGATTGTAAGCAAAAGGTAGGATTTGCTGCGCTCTAGTTTTAAATTATATTTTGCATACATGTTTCAATTTACAGAGGATCTTATATGTTTTCTTTCACATGAGCAGGTGTTTTCTGAGTATGGTATATTCAGCACATTTGTTGATTTCGAACAAATCCCAAAGCCATCCTACTTCACACACGTAAAAGCGGGCCCACAAATATCATTCAAAGTTCCTTCTCATAATAGAATAATAAGTGGCCTCAACTTGTGTCTAGTGTATTCTGGAAACCTTGTGAATTTGAAAATTCAAGTATGTAACAAGACCAAGGATGTGGAGTGGAATTACTACTATCCTGCACGTATTTATGATGTATGTATGAAACCAAAAGGGTGGTTAAGCGTTTGGAGGTGCGGCAAACTATTAGGGGGTGGAGATGAAATATGTGTAAGCATCCTTAAAAGAGATGGAGATCTTTTTGGGGATAATATGACAATGTGGTGAGGGCTTCCACTCACTCCGCTCACCTCCCCTCTAGTATGGGAAAGAGACGGAAAATTTCTCTTTCAGGCTACTGCTTCCCAAATAAGAAGGTACGGGGGAATAGTGATGTGGTGATGAGTGAAAATGATGATGAAGATAATATTGAAGAAGATGAAGGGGAAAGAAAGGAGAAGGAGATCTTTGTGGGGAAATAAAGGAGGAATGGAATGACAATGTGGTGATGGGTGAAAATGATGATGAAATAATAAGATGGAGTGATAGAATGGTTACAGATATATTCGACTGTGTTCATTCTGGCAGGACCTATTCCTTCGGACACAATAGGTTTATCGATTATATTTCAGTTAACCGTCGTAAATTTTATTTTATTTTATTTTTATTTATTTATTTTTTTTTTAAGTTTAAAAAAAAATTCTTAAAATCTAGATAAAGTGGTTTTTTTTTTTTTTTTTTTTTTTTTTTTTTTTTTTTTTCTTTTTAATTTAAATTTTTTCAAAAAAAAAAAAAAAAAAAAAAAAAAAAAAACCTTAAAAAAACTTTTATACACATTTTTTTAAGTTTTTTTTTGGGAAAAATAAATCCAGATTAAAAAAAAAAAAAAAAAAAAAAAACACAAAAACGATAAACTTTAAAAATTTTAAGTTTTTTTTTTTTTTTTTTTTTTTTTAAATCTGAGTATATTTTTTCAAAAAAGAATAAAAATTAAAAAAAAAAAAAAACTTAAAAAAATGTGTAAAAAAGTTCATGGTTTTTTTTTTTTTTTTTTTTTTTTTTTTTTTTTTTTTTGGTAAAAATTGAAATTAAAAAACAATACTTTATTTAGATTTTAAGAGATTTTTTCTTTAAGTTTTAATAAAAATATTTTAACGACCGTTAACTAAATAGGATCAAATGCGCAAATTTTTTCCAGTTTGGGGACTAACGGTGTGAATTTTAATACTTGGTAACCTGTAAACCTGCTGGTAACAGGTCATATTAGGTAGATTGAATCATATTTGAAAGTATGTTACGTAGCTTTGACACTTTAGAAAGTATATTACGTAGATGTGTTTATTTGAACAAATACGTTGCGTATCCTTAGCTTTACCCCAAAAAAGTAAAATCAATTTTGATCTACTTAAAATAATTATTTTGCTAATCATGGTTAATTCGTTGTAAAGTTTTGTACATGACGGTTGAAAATTATTTTTAATGGGCTGTTATTTTAATGTACAACATTTTATTGCTTGTTAGTCTTGACAAAATTTTAATATAAAACTCATATTTTTCATAGAACTAATGAACAAATCTTAATCATTCATTTTTCTTATAAAAAAAGAAAAAATCATTTTTTTTTAAAATTAAATATCTTACAAACCGTTAATCGTTACGCGAAAAAATCATACCATCACGATGAGAATTAAATTATCTTTCTATAGATATGCATTGTTATATACTTTCGACTCCAAGAAAAATCACATGTGATTCGTAAATATCAAATCATATGTGATTTTTTATGAATCATATGTTATTCGTAAAACTCGCATGCGATTCGTAAAAATCATATTTGATTTGTAAAAATCAAATCATATGTGATTTTTACGAATCACATATGATTTTTCTGAGCGGAAATTTAAAAAAAAAAATCGTCAAAAGTATATAACAACGCATATCTATAGAATGATGATTTAATTCTTGTTGCGATGATGTATTTTTTATAGCTTGAAGATTTATCATTTGTAAGATATATTGTTTTAAAAAAAAAGGTGAAAAATAATTTTTTATTAATTTAGATAAAAGTTGGATTGTTATGATTGGTTCATTGATTTTGTGCCAAAATATGAGTTATATGTTGATCTCATCCCATTCCTTTTATTTATACGATTTAAAAACTTTACCAAATTGAAGAGAGCAAAAGGTTCCCATTTACGATACTTAAAAAGTCATTTCGGAAGCCAAGGAGGTGAAGTTGGAGAAATTTATTTTAACATTACAGTAAAACATCTATAAATTAATACTCGATAAATTAATAATCTTTATAAAATTAATAATTTGTTCAGTCCCAACTTGAGACCCGTATACATTTGGACCCAAATCAATAAAATAATAAGATAATAATTTTTTTAAAACCCCAGTGTATATATATTAGTCCCAACGAAACTATAAATTAATAATTACTAAAAATTTCATATCTATGTATATATGCGTGTGTGTGAGAGATACACTTCAAAATCCTAAGATTGTTTAGTAAAAAATAATTCATTATCACTTGTTATTTTTTTGTTGAACCTCAAATCTATATTTAGTTTATCTCAAAATCTCCTTATTGCACTAAACTGTTGGTGCGTTGTCTTCTCGTATTACAACAAAAGTTGTTAATTTTATTTTCATAAAGTGTGAATATGAATTTATAAAATTTTAATTGGAACTTGTTTTTCAAATTATTTTTCATCTCTAACGAGTATACATTGTATCTAGTATATTATACTTGAAAATTTAAAGGTCATATGTAAAACATCTTTAAATTAATAAATTATTAATCTTTTTCCTAATAAAACAAAATCTCTAGTGGGAATTTTTCATTTCAAAAAAATCAATTCATTCTTTATTAAGTAATAATTTAATTATTAATTTATTTTATTTTAAACACTTTTAATAATAAAAGCTTAAATATTTTTTAATTTAGCAAAAAAAGATAATAATTCGTTTTATATATGGGTGATCACGGTCCAAAAACCGGACCGGACCGAAGACCGAGTTAAGAAAAAACCATAGACCGAGACCGGACCTAATGTGGTGGGTCCGGTCTCGGTCCGGTCCAAATAGGCAAGATTTGGCAAGTTTTTTCGGTTTTTTGGTCGGTCCGGACCGGACCGAAGACCGAATTAACCAAAAATCCTAGACCGAGGACCGGACCGAATGTTTTCGGACCGGTTCGGTCCGGTTGGTTTTGTCGGTCGGTCCGGTCCTTCCGGTCCGTTTGCTCACCCCTAGTTTTATATACAAAAACTATAAAAAAAACCACATGGGTTTCAATGGTATTTACACATAGTTGAAGCCAAATTTGTAAGCTATAAAAAAAACATGGCTCCAACGTCTTACCAACACATCAGATTCACACCTGTACTATCAACATACCATCATATGCAATCCTTGAATCTGTATTTTTTCCAGTAAAACCAAAGTTATGTGCCCCTTAAAGTATCAGTGTTTGTGCTTGGAGCTTAGGATGTTTTTGGCAATCAAAAACCTGAACCAGAAAGGTAATTTTATCCTTGTTATCACTTAATATTTTATTAAAAAGAGATCAATTTATTATATTTTACTCACTCGATCTCATATACGAAGAACCTCTCTGAACGAAAAACTTATAACTTTAGCATAAAGATTTATAACAAGCGCTCTTACAGTCCAACTGATTTTAAATCGAATTGGCAAGATTTGATAATGAATACTAGGAAGATTATATGAGAGTAATTATTATGCTTGGAGTCAGTTTTAGTTTTTGATTCTACGACTATGATGAAAGGGTATTTGGATTCAGTTTTTCAATTTGTGTCTGTAACAGGGGTGTTTGATTTAGATTAAAATTTTGTTTTGTCATAAGGTTGTTTAGATTCAAAGTTAACTTGGGGTCTTTCATAGGGTTTTTGGAAGGGATTGAATATGTGTCTCTGTGGTACTATGACACACCCAATGTATTGGTAGGAATGTCTTGGCAGGTCAATAGATGGGTTGACGATTGTGTAAGTAAAGTGGTGTTTATGTATGTGGTTGCTATGCAAGATGTTGAGAAATAACTACTAAGAGTATGTTTGTTTGTTATTGTGCAGGTGCCGAGTTTGGAAGTGAATTAGGAAAAACAAACATCAAGTAATTAACTTGCTATTAGTAGTCAAAAGTGCTTATAGCCACGCTTGTGATCGTGTTTAAGTAATCATTCGTACTTATATCAGTGGTGCACCATTTTTATGTAACCTTTTTTACAACTGAATGTGTCATCAACTTAGTTTAAAAAAGAATTTTGTAATGGAAATTATGTTTCATTAGCCAAGCAATGTGTCGTGCAAAGAAATCAGCATCCTCTTCCAAAAGTTTGTCGAAATCTGAGATAAATCCAGCTCTTATTGTAGCATGAATGGTAGTACCCTATATTTTTAGCCATAGGATAGAAAAGTATCCAATTTTGATTAATAATAATATGTGCCTTAACCCCGCACTGAGTTTTTTTACTTTTAGATTTATGTTGATTAATCATTTTGACTTTGGCTTTTTAGGCTGCCGAGGAACGGAGGAGGAGAGGCTGAGGCTGAGGGAGGAATTTGAGAGAGAAGGCAAAAAGCTTCCTCTTAAACACGAATCTCAAACATTTGAGTCCAATTTTATCACTCCTGGGACTGAATTTATGGCAGTTATGTCAGTTGCTCTTCAGTGTTATGTTCACCAAAGATTAAACAATGATCCAGGATAGAAACCCATAAAGGTAGCTTTGATAGTAATGCTTTACATAGAAATACCGGAACATGAGTCCGTGTCTGCTGATCAAAACTCCATGAAGTTTCCTGATCAGTTTCAAGATTTAAGACTAGACATTGCAAACATGAGTTACGATGAATTGGTTGCTCTAGATAAATTGCTTGCCTCTAATAAACTAAAAAGGGTGTTTGACATAGTATTTTATTTATCACAGTTGCATTTTATTTTAATAAATTTCTGTTCTTTAAAAACTTTTTCACATATTTTTGGACTAAACTGTAATTTCTTTAAATAAATCCAGACTTCTTAACACAAAATCAATTTTAATTGTAATTCGAATCTAATAGGGGCTTAAGCGAAGCATTATATAAACTCACTTGATTGACCAAGTTTTTTTATTCCAGCGAATTTCTAATCAAAGTTATCTGCGGATGATTCAACCAAACTCAAGAAATCACCATGTTGGATATTTGGGACTGCTTATCAAAACTAATTATAGGGATTGTTTTGGATTGCTTATTGAAAGCGTAATTGTATGGGTTGCTTGGTATGGCTGATTATATTAATCGCTTATAAGGGTTGTTCTTTATTTATTTTGACTATGTGTAACTAAGCTTACATGTTTATATTTATTTTATTTTGTTATTTTACAGCCTTATCAATCTCAACATGAGCATGCTATGAGACGAGTAACAGGTTATGGTGGTCATTTTGCTAAGAAGACTTAAAGTTAATTTTATTATCCTTGCAGATAAAGATAAATGCACAACAACTTCAACCCAGTCTATGAATTCAACCGGTGTTGAACATTTACGGTCTGCTGAGAATCTGGACCTCGCAAAGAAACATCAGGCGGCAATCTGGTAATTCTCTAAATACTCTCATGTATCTTGAATATTGGTACTTTGTTAGTTGTGTATTGGGCATAGTCTATGTGTGCACGCAACCTTAATTTAGAGGTGGAAACTTAAATTAGTCCGTATGGTTTTGGTAACGGGTCAAAACAGGTTGGATCCTAATGGCTAATGTAGTTCGGGCCATTTCAGTAAGTTAGGATGGGACGTTTAGCTCGAGAACTAGCCACTGTCGAGTCTATTTTATGAAAGAAAATTAGAATTCAAAGGGCAGTGTATCCTTACGGAGCAATTTCAGTGCATGTGGTCCGAAAACCAACTGGTTTTATTTGGATGGTAAGAGGTTAACATTCAGCCAATGGTTGATAACTTTGTTCTCAATCTTGATGTAGGAAGCAACATAGATGAAGGGTTGAGTGCAGTTATTCCTAATATTGGTAAGTTGTAATTGCTCTAACTTATTTAACAATATTATATATTAATTTTTAATATAAGATGCTGCATATGGATGACTTGTCATGTTAGGGTATTTAATAAACGTTTTTGGTGAAATTGGCCAACAGTTTGTGTCCTCTTGGTGTGTAGTTTAGGTTTTTCAAATTCCCATTGGCCAGTATGGTGAACTTTCATTAAGGTTGTATCATGTATGTTATGCTTTAAGTGGTTCTGTAACCAACAATTCTTATATACTTGCAACCGTTTCTTACTCATTAAATCTAGAGTTTTTTTTAATTTAGATGAACATCAAATTGATAAAATGCAATTAAGTAGTGGTAGTAAAATAAAGTACTATGGTGTGAATCTTGTGATATGAAATTGTAGTGATCAAATGTTTGAGTGTTTGGAAAAGTTTTTATCATATAAGAAATGAATAAATAATGACAAATGGTATCTTGGTTTGTAATGTAAGAAATAAAAGTCTCTTAGATGACCTGAAAAGATAGGAGTAGATAACTTGTGGTAAATCTTCAAGAAAACTTTTGCACATCCAAACACCTATGATTGCATATGAGGAATTGATAATCTGCTTTACTATTATTCAAAGAGTTGTATAATTAAGACTTAATAAGATTGATTTATTTGCTTCTGGAGTTTACTCACAAAGTAATATCATTGTGAACTTATAATGAGAGAGTGACATTTATTGCTACAATTAGAATATTCATTTAGATTATCTTGCATTTTGTATCTTTAATTAACTTTTAATCTATAATTGCTTGCAGCACATCATGCTTATAATATTAGGACCTTATTGTTCCCCATTTGAACATACTCATTTATTGTATTTGATGTATAATTTGGTGATTAGGTCCCTCACTTGGATTGCATTTGCGAAGCATGGAAAGATTTCTGTAAATGGTTCAATTTAAAATTTCAAATTATTATAGGCACATAGAAGGAAAAGAAGAGTATTAAAGCTAGATCAACAGGAAGGGAAGGTTGTTTTTTATCTTCGATAGATGAACTATATCGGATAAGACATCTTCAAATAAATTCATTAGCTAACAGTGAAACAGGGATAAAAAGGTGTTGTAATCAATTGCTTCCGCTTCCAACTTCCTGTGGTAATTAAAGCATGCTTCTATCGGAGATGATTATAATTTTCTTTGTATTGCTTAGTATACTCTCACATATCCATCATTAGAAAAGTTTCTGATATTTAAATATATTGTAATTTCAACATGGTGGAAAGGGATTTCAATTGCATTCTATGTTCTTTTGGGTTACAAAGAAGTCCAGTAGCACAACAATTGTAATTTAGATGAAGTATCCATGATTTTGTAATTTATATTAAGGTGATTTTCATATCTTTAACTTTCCATTATAAGATTTCAAAGTTTATGGTTCATTTATATGTACATTATATGTAATAGCATAAAAATACATTATTCAAGAATATAAAAAAAAAATAAAAAAATACTCGCATGTTTATGGGCACTATAGCTACACATAGTCGAGTTCTCTTCATCATATAATACAAAATTAAAAACTATAAACGAAACAAAACAAAATTTAAATTATTTGTTTTTTAATAAATAAAATACATTATTCAAAAAAAAAAAAAAAAAAAAAAAAAAAAAAACGCGCGTGCGCGGGTATTATAACTAGTTTATAGATATAATAATATCTCGCTAAATTAATAAAATATTTTGGTCTCAACACTATTTATTTATAGAGGTTTTACTGTAGTTTAAAAAGGTGGTCATTAAAAAAAAATTGGTTTTATATAATTCGATAGACTTTCATTATCATATAATATATTGATAGTGTACCACTAATCACCTTGCTTTGTTGGACTGATTATTATAAGGGGATGTTTGGTTTGAGGAAAAAAAAGTTACTGTGCGTTTAAACATATATGGGAAATGGTAATGGGAATGATTTTTACAATCCCACCAAGGGTGGTGGTTTTTGATATGCCTAATGCGATGGGTTTGATTTCTAATTTTTGAAAGCAAATCTATTAACCAAATAATTAATTTAGTAATCAATCTCATTCCCTCATTCCTATACCCACCAACCAAACACCCAAGAATTTAAGCTTTAGACTGAGCTTTGAGTCATTAAGTGCCACTACATGCTAGATTCATTCTGATGTATGATCCGGCCTCTCGGATCTTAAACCATGCATCTCTAACTTCTTAAGTTTATCCAACCCGAAGGGTGATCCTAGGGTCAATTAGCACACAAGGAATGGTCAATTCTTACCAACCCTCATAACCTAACTGCACCAGGGTCCTATGGTCAATTCTCCTAGTGTACCAAGTACAACCGGTTCTTTTAAACTACCGAAACTAGAGGATCAACGATAAACTAAGCATGCACACACTAGAAGCAGCAATAAAAGTGCAAGAACATAATCAAAACAACATAAGAATCATAACTAGGCTAGCACCAAAGGTGCTTAGCCAAAATATAGTAAATTTTTCCAAAAATGATGAATAACGGTTTAATTTATTTTGATATGGCGTAACGGTTTTAATTCAGTATACGTATTAAATGAATATGTAGTTGTTAAGTGTCTTGGGTATAAAAGAGTGTATGCAAACGGGTTAAAAACTAGTGTTTGGCAAACCCCATAAAGTATATATTCGTGGGTCTTTTAGACCAAGTATAGTTATGAAAATGATGTTTTATGATGTTAATAGGATTTCTGGAAGTCCTAGTGAAGTATCGGGTCATGGGGGTCAAGTTTGGTAAAAAAGACAAGCTAAAAAGTGTTGTGCAGGTTCTGAGGCTTTTAGCCACGGCTGTAGAACACAACTGTGAGGCTGGTGAGGCAACTAGCCGCGGTTGTGGTACAGCTAAGTGCAGTTCAAATTTCGTCAAATTTTGGAAAATCATATCTTTTAATCTATAAGTCATCAAAAGTCGTGTCACCCGTCGTTTCAAAGGTAATTAAGTCTAGTTTCTTTAAAAAATAGTCTCAAGTGCTGGTTTGTAATAGAATTTTCTAAGCCTATTAAAGAGGAACAGAAGGTCTATTTTAGTTGAGTTATTTCCGCGAAAAGTTTTAAGTTTTGGTCAAATCGGTAAAAGGGCGTTTCAGGGGTGAGGGGTTCATGTTACCTCATTCCTTTTACTAGATGAGGATAATTTTCTTGACTGGAATGACAGATTCATAGTTTATCTCAATGGACTAGAACATTACCTTCTTGAAATCTTAAAAATGGTCCTTTCATACTGGAAACCATTGCATCCACTCCTGAAAACTTTTTGGCTAAGTCACAAAAACAATGATCTCCTGATGAGAGAATATTGGCATGCCTTTATTTTCAATGTATTTAAAACCTAAAGTTTTTTCATTATGTAATGTTTAGAACAAGTTTTGTTCATTTGCCTTCTTCAAATGCAACCAAACGAGCATGCCAAGCATACTAGAACTTGCTAAATAATCCAATTTATAATTTATGGAACCTGTTGATAATTTATAGTGTATAATACCAAACATACTTGTTGACAATTCAATTTATAGTGTTTGATGTTTGAGAACTTGACCCATGATATACTGTGAATTATCAAGTGTGTATTATGGTTTTAATTTTTTTGTGAAAGCTAAAGATACGCAATATGTTTATTCTAAACAGACGATCTATGTAATAAACTTTGGAAATTACTAGTATACGCAAAATACTTTCAAATTGTTATCAACATACGTAAGATTACCGGGAACTAGCAGGTTACCGGTTACCAACTTTGAAAAGTTACAGTAAAGGTCCCTGTGGCTTACGTTGACTTTCACCAGTCATCCTTTGACTTTTTTTCACTTAAAAAAGTTACAATAATGGTCCCTATGTTTGCGTTGACTTTCATCTTAAGTCCCTTGTTTTTTTTTCAGTTATAACTCTTTTTACTTTTTCTTTTTTTAACTTTTTTTTTTCATTTATTCATACAACTTTTTTGTTTTTTTCCCAAAATTTCAAACCGTGTATATTACGTGTGCGTTGGTTTGAAATTTGAAAAAAGAGAGAACTGCAAAATACATCCCTGTGGTTTACAGGTTTTGCCATCTTACATCCCTGTCAGAAACTTTTGGCAAGATACATCCCCCGTTAGGCAAACGTTTGCCACTATACATCCCTCGTTTACAATGAGGACTAACGGTGTAATTTTTTTCTCCGTTATCTCTTAACGAGACAGAAAATATTACACCGTTAGCCTTCGTTAGCCAAACGTTTGCACCGTTAGTCCTCATTTTGAGTTTTTTCCCCTTTTTTACGCTTTATCCGTTTTTTATACGTTTTATCAGTTTTTTCTTATGTTTTTATCCGTTTTCTTTACGTTTTATCCCTTTTTTGTAAGTTTTTTTCCCTTTTTTGTACGTTTTATCGGTTTTTTTGTACGTTTTGTCCGTTTTTTTGTCAGTTTTTTCCGTTTTTTATACGTTTTATCAGTTTTTTTACGTTTTTATCCGTTTTTTGTACATTTTGTCCGTTTTTTGTCAGTTTATTTCCTTTTTTGTACGTTTTATCAATTTTTTTATGTTTTTATCCGTTTTTTGTGCGTGTTATCCATTTTTTGTCAGTCTTTTTTCCCCTTTTTTGTACGTTTTATCAGTTTTTTTAACGTTTTTATCCGTTTTTTGTATATTTTATCCGTTTTGGTCATTTTTTTCCGTTTTTTATACGTTTTATCAGCTTTTTTACGTTTTTATCCATTTTTTGTACGTTTTTATCCGTTTCTTGTCAGTTTTTTTCCCTTTTTATTACGTTTTATCAGCTTTTTTACGTATTTATCCATTTTTTGTTAGTTATATCAGTTTTTTTTTACATTTTTATCCGTTTTTTTTACAATTTATCCATTTTTTGTCAGTTTTTTCCGTTTATGTGCGTTTTATTAGTTTTTTTACGTTTTTGTATGTTTTATCCGTTTTTTGTCAGTTTTTTTCCATTTTTTATACGTTTGATCAGTTTTTTTTGCGTTTTTATCCGTTTTTTGTACGTTTTATCCGTTTTTTTGTCGATTTTTCCCCTTTTTTGTACGATTTATTAACTTTTTTACGTTTTTATCCCTTTTTTTTACGTTTTATCCGTTTTTTGTCGGTTTTTCCCTTTTTTGTACGTTTTATCTGTTTTTTATGTTTTTATCCGTTTTTTGTACATTTAATACGTTTTTTGTCATTTATTTCCTTTTTTATACGTTTTATCAGTTTTTTTACGTTATTTTCCGTTTTTTATATGTTTTATCCGTTTTTTTGTCAGTTTTTTCCCTTTTTGTACGTTTTATCAGTTTTTTTTTACGTTTTTATCCGTTTATTGTACATTTAATCCGTTTTTCGTACGTTTAATCTATTTCTTGTATGGTTTATCTATTTTTTTACGTTCTTATTCATTTTTCGTAAGTTTTATCTGTTTTTTGTACGTTTTACCTACCTTTTGTCAGATTTTCCCCATTTTTTATGTTTTATTGGATTAAATTTACAAAAAACGGATAAAAATGTAAAAAACTAATAAAACATACAAAAAATGGAAAAAAAAACCCGACAAAAAACGGATAAAATGTACAAAAAAAGGGATAAAAATGTCAAAAAACTGATAAAACGTATAAAATACGGAAAAAAAACTAACAAAAAACGGATTAAGTGTACAAAAAACGGATATAAACGTAAAAAAAGGTAAAAAAACTGACAAAAAACGGACAAAATGTAAAAATAGGGATAAAAACTTAAAAAAACTGATAAAACGTATAAAAAAGGGGAAAAAACTGAAAAAAACGGATAAAACGTATAAAAACAGATAAAAACGTAATAAAAACTGATAAAACGTATATAAAACGAAAAAAACTGACAAAAAACGGATAAATTGTACAAAAAACGGATGAAAACGTAAAAAAACTGATAAAACTGACAAAAAGGGGATAAAACGTACAAAAAACGAATATAAACGTAAAAGACTGATAAAACGTATGAAAAAACGAAAAAACTGACAAAAAAGCTGATAAAGCGTACAAAAACTAGATAAAAACGTAAAAAAGCTGATAAAACGTATAAAAACGGAAAAAAACTAACAAAAAACGTAAAAAAAAACTGATAAAACGTACAAAAAAGGGAAAAAAACTGACAAAAAAGGGATAAAATGTAAAAAAAATTGATAAAAACGTAAAAAAAACTGATAAAACGTACAAAAAATAGGAAAAAACTGACAAAAAACGGATAAAACGTACAAAAACGGATAAAAACGTTAAAAAAACTGATAAAACGTATAAAAACGGGAAAAAAACAGATAAAAACTTAAAAAAAAAACTGATAAAACTGACAAAAAATGGATAAAACGTACAAAAAATGGATAAAAACGTAAAAAAAAACTGATAAAACGTAAAAAAAAAGGAAAAACTGACAAAAAATGGATAAAACGTACAAAAAACGGATAGAAACCTAGAAAAACTGATAAAACGTACAAAAAAAGAAAAAAAACTGACAAAAACCGATAAAACGTACAAAAAACGGATAAAATGTACGAAAACGGATAAAAACGCAAAAAAGCTGATAAAAAAGATAAAAAAACGGATAAATTGTAAAAAAAAACTGATAAAATCGTAAAAAAAAACTGATAAAACTGACAAAAAACAGATAAAACGTTCAAAAAACGGATAAAAGCGTAAAAAAACTGATAAAACGTACAAAAAACGGATAAATCGTACAAAAAAGGATAAAAACGTAAAAAAAAAACTGATAAAACGTAATAAAAAGGGGAAAAAACTGACAAGAAACGGATAAGAACGTAAAAAAGCTGATAAAACGTATAAAAAACGGAAAAAAAAAACTGACAAAAAGCGGATAAAATGTACAAAAAACAGATAAAAACGTAAAAAAAAACTGATAAAACATACAAAAAAAGGGGAAAAGCTGACAAAAAATGGATAAAACGTACAAAAAACGGATAAAACGTACAAAAAAGGGAAAAACAACTGACAAAAAATGGATAAAACGTACAAAAAACGGATAAAAACGTAAAAAAAAACTGATAAAACGTGTAAAAACTGACAAAAAACGGATAAAACGTACAAAAAAACGGATAAAAACATAAAAAAACCGATAAAACGTACAAAAAAGGGAAAAAAAACTGACAAAAAACAGATAAAACGTAAAAAAACGGATAAAAACGTAAAAAAAACTGATAAAATGTATAAAAAAACGAATAAAGCGTAAAAAACGGAAAAAAACTCAAAATGAGGACTAACGGTGCAAACGTTTGGCTAACGAAGGCTAACGGTGTAATATTTTCTGTCTCATTAAGAGATAACGGAGAAAAAAATTGCACCGTTAGTCCTCATTGTAAACGAGGGATGTATAGTGGCAAATGTTTGCCTAACGGGGGATGTATCTTGCCAAAAGTTTCTGACAGGGATGTAAGATGACAAAACCTGTAAACCACAGGGATGTATTTTGCCGTTCTCTCTTGAAAAAAAGAAAAAAAAAAATTAGTTGCTAACAGTAGCAACATTATATCATTGCTATTGTGAAAATTGCAACAAATATACATTCAAGTGAAATAAAACCATGACAGAGCATTTCCATTTTGTTATATAATACCCTGTTTCTCAAAAAGAATATCCACAAGCATAAAATTAACAAATTATGATATGTGTTGTTAATACTCCACATATCTCAAAATTATTGTCAGGAGACAAAAATCACATAATGTAATAAAAGTAGAATTATTATAATTCTCAACCATTCAAATAAGGGATTAAGTCGTAGAATAGCAGTGTACTTTTCAAAGTATACCGTTTTGATATGTGTACTTTTTTTAAGTTGTTGAATAACAATGTACTTTTATAAGTGTTCTAATTTGGTACGTGACGATGACGTGTCACGCTATAAATCGTGCCATGTGTCCAACTTTCAAGTATGACACGTCATCATCACGTACCAAATTGTAACACTTATGAAAGTACGTTGCTATTCTACAACTTTAAAAAAGTATACGTACCAAAACGGTACACTTTAAAAGGTACATTGATATTCTACGACTTAATCCCTTCAAATAAAACATTCCTCCACTAAATTATCTTTTTCAAACTTAAAATGGAATATGCACAATTATTTTGAGACATAGCAAAAAACAAATATAGACTATAATTTTGAGACGAAGTGAGTACTAGTTCTGATTGATAAAAAGTTATTTTTATCCTCACACTTATTATAGATATTAAAAATACCCTTTCCGTCCTATAAAAAGTATTCACCTTACTATTTATGTTTATTTATGTCATTCCCCAAAAACTGTCCAGTTAATATATATAGATAGTAATTGTGACTTGCCGGTTTTCTTACTTTACACATAAAATAAAAACTTGCATTAATTACTCATTTTTAATTTTTAAATTAACTATGAGAGTAAAAATAACTTTTTACAATAATTAAAACTAATATTAATTACACATATCATAGTTTGTCTATTTTTTGTTTGTGGATTTTTTTTTTTTAATTTATTTATTACCTAGAAGCAATTAATGAAAGTTTTGATTAAAATGGCAAAATAGGTAAAACAGTCATAATACAATCAATGTATTAGAATTGAACATATTTTTTAAGATAAGGTGAACAATTTTCATTTGACGAAAAGAATAAGGGCAATTGCATATATACCCACTAAAACTTGCATATTTGCATATATACCCAAAACATGCTTAACTTGCATTGTACATCATGCATTGAAAACTTGTATTTTGTGGAAATATGCAAGTTTTTGAGTTTTAGTGGGTATATATGCAATTCTCCCACAAGAATACGGAGTACTAACCAAGAAAAGAAGATTAAAGCGTAATAAATGGAGTTTGGTGGCGAGTGTACGTATCCTGGCCCTTTAAAACCACTATTTAAGAGATGCCAAATGACAAGGCAGAGGGTTAACTATCCAATTAAGAGGATGAAGAGTGGTTGTAGTAATATAAGTACATTATTGCTGCTGTTGTTTTTAGTACGTGTACAACAAGCAAAGGCTGGGATATACACATGTTGGGGAGGCTGTCTCAATCAATGTTTTTTTCTTGGTACCAACAACAACAGCAGATTTGGTGGAAGGTTTCCATGTTATGTGAATTGTGTGGCTACGTGTTTTTATCCACCTCCAGGCTCCCGTACTCCTGCTTCGAGCCCGCCTAATCCACCAGACGAAGTTCCCGCTCCTTCACCCTCCGATTTGGAGGCATCAGATACTCTTGCATAACTGATTGCTCTTTACCAACATGCCATGGTACTCTTCTCATTTCTCTTCCAGAATAGATTTTAAACCAATAGAATGTAATCATATACATACAACATTATGCATGCTTTAATGATAATACTTGACTTCACGTTTATGCTAATAATATTTAAAGTTGAACATATTATAGTAATTTGGTAAAACCTTAAAAATGTCTATATTTATTGTACTTTAATTTTTGTCAAAGTTGTTTGACTTTTGACTGTGACTTTTTTCAGGTGGGAGTGAATTGAAGAATTGCGTGATAATGTGTATTGACAAATGTCGTAATTAAGTTGGGTTTGAACATATGAAATCAAAGCTGATTAAGCAGTGGAAAATGGTTAATTACATGCATTAAACATATGTTCCATAGTTTATTTATTGTTTGTTATTAATACTTATCTACTTATCTATACTTATTACAGTATAAATTTACAAAAATTACTATTAATCAAAGGGTTTTGGTAACTAATACCCACTGAGCAGAAGTTAGTGTCTAATAAATAAATACAACATTTCTTAATTGACATAAAATTACATTAAATATACATTAAATAAACTATAAATTACTATATTTCAACTTGATTTTCACTCAAATAAACCACAATTTAATGTTTTTTTTATGTTAATCAGGAAAACTTGTGTTCATTTATTAGAAACTAACTTCTGCCCGGTGGGCATTGGTTAGCAAAACATTTCATCAAAGGGTATCAATACTAGTTTATTGTTAAACCCCTTTGACTTTCTTTAAACTTTTACTTTACTTTTTTGGGTAAAGAGTTTTTTACTCTAGAAAATGGTATAAATCAAAAAATGTCCCGACAATTTGGTAAAGCACCAAATTAAATCAACTATAGAGACACATGCACAATTTGTGCAACTAACCAAAGACAAAGAGTGACATGCCACTCTTGGCACAACTCTAGGCAAAAAAGAATCTAAACATTACAAACCAAGAACACCTAGATATATATCAACTCATGTGGCCTACTTTTACTTTACTTTTAAACATATGGGGTAATAAATATTAATTTACAATTTAGCCCTTTTAAGTTTCTATAATATTTTACTTTGTACGTTAACTTATGTAAATATAAAAACTTTTCCTAATTTTAATTACCACAAATTTTACTTTTAGAATTTATCTTTTTCAACTTTTTATTGTGTATTCTTTTTTATTGTATATTCTTGATGTGGTGACCGATAGCATATCATTATTTTACCTAAACTCGCATAACAATGTGTTTTTATATAGTCTAATATTAACTTTTTGAAAAATTACTTACACCTTATCATAAGAGCATTTGCAATGGTAACGTGAGAGGTGAGTTAAGGTTTCACTTTCTTGAGTTAAAGCTGCGTTAACCACACCGTCCTTCCAAGTTAAGCAGAGGCGGAGCCAGTGGGGGGGCTGGCAGGTGCTCGGCCACCCCCAACCTGCTCAACTATCCCAGCTTGTATCTTGATTTTTAGTTAAGATTGTCAAGTTTTCACTAGATGATTAAGGGTTAAGAAATGGTTGAAAAGTAGCAGGTTTTGTTAAAGAAGAAGAAATAGACGAACAAAAGAGAAAGAGAGAAAGAGGACAAGAAATGTGTGATTACTAGTGAGGTATACCTTTTTCATATACTCTGCTTAACTAATTTATATTATCTTTTGTCATGTGACTTAGAAATTGACGTTATCCTATTAAAAGCATCAAACCATCAAAGTAGTTAAGTAGACATCTTTAAGTTATTATACTTTGACATTCTTAAAAACTTAATTATGTCAAACACTTGGAATTTTTTTAACCCGTGACATGTTATTTGATGGTAAAACTAATGTGACTTTTCTTATGGAATTTTTTTAACCCGTGACATGTTATTTGAGGACGTCTCTTGATAAATATGCAAGTATTTAGCATCTAGATATTTCTCGGCCTGCATTTGTTTCTTTTTACTCAACATGTTAGATCCACATGTAGCTACACTAATTGCTTTGACTTTGTAATGTTTTGTGTTATCTTGTTATTAATACTGAAATATTCACCTCAACACTGTTCAAGACTCTCTGGCTACTGGTGCATCAAAAGGATCAGTAAACAATGCTCCTGATAAATATTCCTCAATTTCAGCAACTTCAAATAACAATGAGGATGATGATTTTGATGATTTCGATCCTAGAGGAACATCAGATTCAAGTAAGCCTTTTACTGTGATGTTCTAGTAACATCTAATGTTTTTTTAGTAAGCATGCAGTATTTGCACCTTCATATTGTCAACATATGAAATTGCCCTTCATATTACTTGATTGTCCTGTTACGATAAGTGTCTTCTCAAGTATTTATCAGCATCCCCCCAAATTGGTAGCGCCGATACAATTTTAAGTAATTATTATCTCAGAATGAAAGCAACTTATAGTAGGTGACTAAAAGTCACGTTTTATGTGAACAAGTGAACATGTTATGAAATGGGTAATTTATCATGCACACAGATAAAAACTCTCGGTAAGCTCTACCATTTGATGTGGTATAATGTAGCTTGTTTCTCTTATTAGATGAAGAAGTTCGTTTTTATCAAAATCTCGAATAGCTTTACCTTCCATTTTCTTTAGTAATGTTACTTGTCAGTGTTACTTACAATACTGCTTTCTGAGGATACTAACATGGTAGGTTATTTATGATATCGTTTCGCAGAGTCGGCTCCTGGGAGCTCTCCACAAGTGGATTTGTTTGGAGATAGTGTAATTGGTGACCTATTGGATACACCAACACCTGTCCTTGCACTGTATTCAAATCGAAATAGTAAGTCAGAAGATGTTGATTTGTTCGCTGATGCTGCTTTTGTATCTGCACCGACAAGTGTGGCAGCACCTGCATCCCAGGTAAACTCAGTTGCATCAACTCTAATATACTTTAAAATATAGAACTGATAACATCAAATTTACCCCCAATCTAAGTGTTAATTTCCCCCTTAAAATACTCATCTTTTCTACTTTTATGAAGAATATATACTCTTATTTCTTCCTATTTTGGTTTCAGGGTAAAGATGAGTAAAAGAACGAACTTACGCGAAAATGAAAGGATTTGGAGCAAATACGTGGAAATTATGGATTCTACACTAACTACGGCATAGAGGTTCATCTACCTACGCAGTAGCAAGGCTTCACGAAGACTACGCCGTAGAAGCTCTCCTACCTACGGCGTAATGAAGAATTTATGAAGACTACGGCGTAGCCCAACAACAGGCTACGACGTAGAAGTCCACTAAAGAACACTACGGAGTAGGCAACTTTCCAAGTTACGACGTAGGATCTCATTTGAGGCAGTAAAAGAACTAACGAGGCCAAGGAAGAAGCTACGACGTAGCCATCTTATCTACTACACCGTAGGATGCTTATCATGAAGACTTTACGTCCGTAACACTTGATCAAGTTACGGCGTAACACAATTTGAAAAGGTTACGGCGTAGCAACTCTAATACGCTACGCCGTAACATAGTCGGGGCCTATAAATACCAACCCTAATTCCGAGTTTTTCATATCACTTCCCATCTCTTCACCACAGCAACGTTGGGAAAAACTCAGAAAGGAGGGAGAACGAAGTTCTAGCCACATCCAAGTCATTTCCAAGGGAAGAATCACACACCGATCATAAGTATTTTCATTCCTTTACTTTGTATTCGATTCATGCTTAGATTTGTATTAACTCAACATTGTTTTATTGCAATTACGAACATGAGTGGCTAAACACCTTTTGGTGTTAGCCTAGTTATGAAATTGTTATGTTATTGATTTAGTTTTCCACGCATCTATTATCTATTGTTTGTTTACTTTATGGCGAGGGTTGGGACACTCTAGTTCCCGTAGTGATTAGCGTTGTTTGTTCTCTAGATACTTGTGGAATTAACCGTAGGAAGCAAGTCGCTAGGGATGTGACTTGGTGATAGCAATGTTACCATACATGTGCGAATTAACCCTAGGACCACCTACCAATTCTAGACACTTAATGGAGTTAGAGGGGTGTAAGATCTGACCATGCCGCATTCGTTAGCCTTGTCCATGTTAGTAGAGGCACTTAATGACTCTTATGTCTTCGTACCGATGAACCCAAGGCTTTACAATAGCTTTGGATAGGACAAGGTATAAGATAGATCTAGGCGAATTTGACCATCTGACCCGAAATGAATATTGAATCCCAGAACGATATGATAGGATGCACCTATAGGAAAACTGGTCATGATCATAACAAGAGTAGTAATTAGGTTAACACTACTTCTCTTTACTGATTTCCTTCTATTTACTTTATTGTCTTGTTACTACTTTTAGTTAGTTTAATTAATCTTTCAACTTAAAACCCCCTTTTAAACGTGACACGACTTAGATAATTTCCGCACCTTAGCTCTTGGGACGACCTCGGCTTTACCATTTGACTATACCATACACGACCAGATACACTATCCGTTAGTGCGTAAAAGGTAGACCTTAGGTAAACGAGACTTTATAAATATTAAAACCTGGTCAGTAAAACCTGCATCAAGTTTTTGGCGCCGTTGTCAGGGAGCTATTAGGATTTTATTTGAGTTTTTAAATTTTGTTTTATTTTTCTTTTCAGTACTCACGGTTATTTTCAAGTTTCAGGTGTTATGGCAGCAATTGACATTGACAACCTCACGCTTGAAGAATACTTGGCTCTTACACGAGAAGAGCAAGGGACTGGTTTGGTTAGGCCGACTATTGGGGATGATGTGCAGTTCAAAATTAAAAATCAATTCATAAGGGAACTGCGTAAAGACCCATTTTCAGGAAGCAAGACGGAAGATGCTCACGAGCACATTGACAATGTTCTCTACATTGTCAGTTTGTTCAACATTCCGGGAGTATCTCATGATGCGATAATGCTCAGAGTATTCCTGATGACATTGACTGGAGCTACAAAAAGATGGATTGATAGACTACCAACAGGAACAGTGAACACTTGGGCTCTTTTGAAGAAGCATTTCATCCAAAGATATTGCCCTCCTTCAAGGATGGCAAAGCAGCTTGAAGATATTCACAACTTCAAGCAAGATGGGGATGAAACATTTTACCAGGCTTGGGATAGGTACAATGATCTTTTGTACAAGTGCCCTACTCATGATCTCAACAAGCAACAAATGGTCAACATTTTTTACAAGGGGATCAACATCTCAACCCGCCAAATGCTAGATTCTCAGGGACCAATCCCTAGCATGACTCCAGCTCAAGCTTTAAAAGCTATTGAAGATATGGCGGACCACTCTCAGAAGTGACACGAAGGTGGAAGTAGCAGGAGCATTGCTGGAAACTCGGATGGAATTACCTTAATCACCAACAAACTCGAAAGATTGGGGCGTGACATGAAGAAGCTTAAGGAAAATGTCCATGCTATTCAAGTTGGTTGTGAAGTTTGTGAAGGACCCCACTTGTCTAAAGATTGCCCTTTGAACGAGGACGATGGGAAAACTGAAGAAGTAAAGTATGGGGAAAGTAAACCTTTCCAAGGTTACAACAGCAACAGTTATCGCAAGAGGACATCGGGATATGACCAACCATAATCCAATCTTGAGCAATCTATCCAAAGATATTTTGACGAGTCAGCAAAGAAGCAAACGGAGCTGGAAGCATGGCTTAGAAGATTTCAAGAAGGAACAACATTAAACCTTAAAAACCACAAGGATACCATAAAAGGTCTTGAAGATAAGATAGGAGTTTTGACCAATCAAGTATCCGTGAAAGCAGGGGAATGCTCAAAGAATTCTGGAGCATGCAAGGCTATATTTTCTAATAATGGCCAACCTCTTTACACTCCTCTCAGGTATTCTAATGAAGAGCTTGAATTTTTTGCTGAGCAAGGTGGTGAGGAATCCGACAATGAAGTGGATTTCGAGAAGGAAATGGACCTTTTCCCTTTGAATAAAGATGAAGGAGAGGAAGTGAAACTAAATGCCACATGCTCCACACTCATTCAACATTAGTTGCCTCCTAAAGAAAAGGACCCGAGAAGTTTTATTATCCCTTGTTCAATTAATAACTTGTTTATTAGTAATGCTTTAGCAGATCTAGGAGCAAGTATTAGCATCATGCCATTTTCTATGTACAAACGCTTAAATTTGGGTAAAATTAAAACAGTTTGCATGACCATAGAGATGGCCGATAGAATAGTTAGTATCCTTAAAGGTATAGTCAAGAATATATTAGTTAAAATTGATGAATTCACCTTTCCTGTTGATTTCGCCATACTAGACATGGAGGAAGATAACGATTTACCAATAATCTTAGGTCGACCTTTACTTGCCACTGCCCATGCCATTATTGATGTATTTAATAAATTAATCTCTCTGACTTGTAACGATAAGAAAATAGTTTTTAATATGGATGAAAGAGGGCGATGTCATAAATTAGAAACTGTTTATGTTATCAATAATGGTAACCTTAAAGAGAAGGAATCTTCACCCGAATTGACTGCGCATGAAGTATTAACCACTGATCAGGATAATTCGTTTAGCGATTTTGCGCAGGAAAAAGACTACGGGAAGAAGGACTGTGACTCCTCCAACATGTCACAAGGAATGAAGACTGTTATCCCTAATGCTTATGCTCATGACTCATTTAGCAGCAGAATTACTCCTATAATAGGGAAGGAAGCTGAAAATATTTTGGGGATGGTAGCCCAGCATGAAATTAATAGCGAAGAAAAAGTTAGAAAATACCATTGGTGCGAGGCAATACCTGTCAACAAAGAGGAATGGTACGGTTATTGGGCATCATGTAACCTGAACGCCGATCTTTGTGATGGTGGGCATGATGAAAATAGAGTAGGAAATGATGTACATTTATGGACTTCTACAAATGACGCTATGAGAAGATTGTTAGAATGGGATAACACCATGATCTTTAACGATTGGATTCGAATCGTCCATGGTAAAGTCAGACGAGATGAGAAACGAAAAATATAGAATAATCTTATCAATAAAGACAAGGGTACCAAGGATATCCCACATGAAGAAGGGAGCAATCAGAGTCCTACCTCATCACAAACTAATACAAAGACACATTGGTGCGAGCAGGTAAATACCCGAGATATCAATGGAAGTAAAACATGGGCATCTTATGATCCCTATGAAGATTGAATGTAATGGAGGAAGTAGCATCATGAGAGTAAATAACGATGACTACCTATGGTTTTCAACTAATGACAACCAAAGGACTGATTTGGAACGGGTCAACAATTTAGGAATCGATGATTGGATCAAAATTAAATATGGAAAATTTGATGATGTGACAAAAGAGAAGATTTGGATTGGATGTATAGGCCGGTCAAGTCTATGTGAGTGTAAAGCCTACAAACACAAATACAAAGAAACCACCCTGGATATTGAACAAAACCAGCTAAGAAAAGAGACTAGTAAAGAAAGCTCATGAAAAGATGGAACATCATCCGATGATGATGACACTGATGGAATTATGGATTACTTAGAGTTACAAGGAACTGAGGGGTTCACTGACCCTGACGATGAGACCTATGAGCAGCGGCGATGTAAGCTGTTGGGATTACAATACAAGAAACCTCCACCCATCATCGCAGAAACTTATGAAGTAACTCGATATCATTTAGGGCTTGATGAAAGATTTTCGAAGGTACGAAGAATCGAGACCAAAGAATATTGTCGTACGGCTACAAATGTTGCATGGATAAGGCATAATCTCATGAAGGAGATGGACGAGCGTGGGCAAGTCCTTCATAAACCTACTTGAAGGCCGCAACAGTGAGTCTAACTTAAAGACTCGATAATAAACAAAAGTGCTCTTTCGGGAGACAACCCGAATTATCCTTTTCCTTTTATTTTCTCTATCTTGTTGGTTTGGTATGTTTTGTACTAATATTTTGCAGGTACTAAAGGAAGCATTGCGATGGGGAACAAATTTTTTGGACTTTTACTCCAAGAAATATTCTCCAGGGCATTGCTACGACGTAGCTCTTTCATTGACTACGCCGTAGCACCCTCCAGGTTTCATACTGAATTTATTCAGCAACTACGGCGTAGCACCCATTTAAGCTACGCCGTAGCTACCTTCTGAACCTTAAAAATGCTTTTTATTTTACAAAACATTCTTTAACAATGTTTACGATTACACACTCTCCACCAAATGAATTTAGCCGAAACACATAATGACGCTAGCCGCCCCATCGGGGCAGACTTAACATTTAGTTGAAGGCCGCAACAGTGAGTCTAACCTACGAGCGTGGGTAAGTCCTTCATAAACCTACTTGAAGGCCGCAACAGTGAGTCTAACTTAAAGACTCGATAATAAACAAGAGTGCTCTTTCGGGAGACAACTCGAATTATCCTTTTCCTTTTATTTTCTCTATCTTGTTGGTTTGGTATGTTTTGTACTAATATTTTGCAGGTACTAAAGGAAGCATTGCGATGGGGAACAAATTTTTTGGACTTTTACTCCAAGAAATATTCTCCAGGGCATTGCTACGACGTAGCTCTTCCATTGACTACGCCGTAGCACCCTCCAGGTTTCATACTGAATTTATTCAGCAACTACGGCGTAGCACCCATTTAAGCTACACCGTAGCTACCTTCTGAATCTTAAAAATGCTTTTTATTTTACAAAACATTCTTTAATAATGTTTACGATTACGCACTCTCCACCAAATGAATTTAGCCGACACACATAATGATGCTAGCCGCCCCATCGGGGCAGACTTAACATCTAGTATCATTATACATAAAATTATTTAAAAATTTTAATATAATTATATTAAAAATTGAGATCCTCTAAAGTTTGCATGAACATGACCGGTCATGTTTTCTCACAAACAAAAGATTAACTGGGTCCCGTTGTAGGTCCCGCTGTTTTGTTTGTGAGGAAACATGACCGGTCATGTTAATCAAAACTTTGGAGGATCTCAATCCTTATATTAACTTACTCATATGTATATAAATTAAAAAGAGTTTAACAAAATATAATAAATAAACTACTATATTAATAATTAAATAAAAATTGTATGTATTTATATTATATTTAAGTGTATTTTTATTTTAAAAAAAATATAATTTAATAAATTATAAAGATTTTTTAAATAAAAAGTTCTATTTTTAAGTAAATTGAATTTAAATTAAATTTAATAATTTGTAGAGACTTTTAATGTAGAAAAATTTAACTTATAATTGATTAATTAAAAAAATTAAAGACAACGAATGGTTATTTGGATATTAATATTGAGATTTTTTATTTTTTTTTTTATTTTTGGTAAAAGGGATTTTAGGAAACACGGACACGCAAGTATAAAGTGACAGTGTCGGACACGGCTCGGACACGTGTTCGACACGCACGTGCCGTGTCCCACGTGCGGTTTGGGCCGGACACGGATTTGGACGTGGTGTTCACGCTGTGTCCGTCCTACAAAAAATTGGTTCAATCTTCACACTTTTTTTCTCACACTTTTAAAAAGTGTGTAAAATTTTATTGATTTATTAACACTTGATAATGTATAAAAAAATGGTTACATTAATAAGTGTGAAAAAAAAATTATAAAACAATAAATTTTTCATGTGTCAAAAAAAAGTTCACACTTTTAAGTGTGGAGAAATCTAAGAAATGTTCACACTTATAGGTGTGGACTCAAATTATTCACATTTTCTTAAAGTGTGGAGGCCCAAATTCTCCACGCTTCCTCAAAGTGTTTGGAATTTGAATGTTGCAAAATAACCTTCATACTTAGAAGTGTGGAGAAATCTTATAAATGTTTATGACTAAGGATCAAATGAGAAGAATTTTTAAAATAAGAAGAATGAGAAATAATTATAACAATATATTAAAGATGCATCAATTTAAATTAGATGCATCCCTAATCTTTTAGATGCATCATAATATATATTTTTTAGCAAAAAATTGGATGCATATACATGTATTAGATGCATTTCATCAAATTAGACGAATCTTATGTATTTTTCGTTATCTGCGGGTCAAATTTGTTGGTAGCACTATTTTGCATCGTTTTCACTTCAAAATCACTTTCGAAACTAATTGTGATGCATTTAAATGAATAGAGGTGCATCTAATTCAATTTGATGCATCTCAAATATGAGGTTATAGTTATTTCTCATTCTTCTCATTTTAAGTTTCTTCTCACTGGATCCTTACTCAATGTTTATAAGTGTGAAAAATCTATTGTTTTATTATTTTTCCCATACTTATTAATGTAATCAAATTTTACACACTATTAAGTGTTAATAAATTAGTAAAATTTTACACACTTTTTAGAAATGTGGAGATTGAACTATTTTTTTGTAGTGCGTGTCTTATATTTTTAGATTTTGTCGTATCTTCGTGTCCG
>JARVZY010003327.1:0-23971 GCA_030686995.1 Artemisia argyi | reverse complement strand
AACAGATAGGGTTCTCCAAAAAATATCAACTCGTTCCAGTGGAATGGGGCATCCTGAATTCAATTAAAGTGACTTGTATAAATTACTGATATTAATGTGGAAAATAACTTGATAGTTATAAATTTAATATACTTACCATGAATAACATAGATTTGCATCTCGTGAAAGCATGGTAGTCCGAAAATTGCCCGATTCTTATGGCTACATTCCTCTGGGGTGATCGACAGGTGGAGTTCTTTGTGCATGAGGTTCAAAGCATGTTTAGAAACTTTATAAACCAATTCTTGAAATAGTGGTACATCACACTTAATTAGTTTCTCGTTCATGCTTCTATTGAAAGTCTCTTTTATCGCATTTTCTTGCGTAATGAGAATCTTATCGATCGACCTCAACAACCTGTCTAATTTGGACTGCGTGCCGTTCAAATATAATTTTAACAACACGTGGTGAGCCTCAACTCTGCACGTTGTTGTCTGGCCGTAGGATTTATATTGGTCGGTAATATACGAGACAAACATGGGTGCGTAATCTTGCACCCAGTTATGCAGATACAAAGCGACATCTGAAAAAAAAAAGAATTAATAAAAGGTCATTCGGGTGCATATTTATTAAATAATTAAAAACAATCAATTAATAATTAAGTACCCTGATAGTTGACCAATAGCTCTTGTAGGCGTTGATAACGTCGCTCGAACGATTCGAATGTCGGAGCTTTAACCATCCAATCCCATCTGTTTTTAACGGAATCATAGTCAATATCCCCATCTGTGAATTTATTTCTGCAAAACTTAAGTATGTTTTGTTGTATATGCCATGGACAGAGTAATTTGTGAGCGTCAGGAAATTCTGCTCTTACTGCCCCAACCAACGCTAAATCTCTGTCAGTGACGATCACACGTGGGTAATATCTTTCGTCAATCACTTGCTTCACACGTTGCAATACCCATCTAAAATTATGCCCTTGTTCACTGCCTAAAAAGCTATACGCCATTGAAAATGTTTTATTTGTTCAAGTTACTCCAACAATTTCCAACAACGACAATTTAAACAATGTGGTATTGTACGTGGAGTCCATTAGCATGACTTCAGGGAATGTACACCATAGAGCATACGACGTGGGGTGCACAAAAAATAGCTCCTCAAGCTCGTTGGTATGCTCATTTACCCTCGGGTACCATGTATACCCTGAATCCCGCAAATGCGAGTAAAGGACTTGAATTGGAGTTCTATCACCTACTCTGGCTCTCCGAAACTTATCTTGTGCGTTATATATAGTTCTAATGCTAGACACGTTATCCGGATTACGACCCTTTATTGTCGAAAGTATATTAAGTGGTCGTATGTTATAATCTGTCAATTCTTTGACCAAACCCAACTCATCATCCTTTAATCACATTGCATATGGCACACCATGCAACGACTCTAGCATATCATGATTATGCGTATCATCCTTCACCCTCAATATCCAATAATTTTTTGTTCGTTGATATTTCGCATTTAATCTGAATGGACAACCGGTTTTACATGTTTTGGTTTTCCGTCTGCAACTACCTTGAGGTATATACGTACCACCCTTTGTACATCTGTAATTGATTTCGTTCATATGACCATGTTCTGATTTGGTTCTATCTTTAATAATTACAAAACCGAGCTCACGAGCTATATTTTGCGCCCACTCAGTTACTTCCTCGTGAGAACCAAAAACCTGAAAATACTTAACATTTTTTATAACATACTTTTTTTACAACTTTTACATTTTTACATTTTAAATTTTATAACTTTTAATTTTTACAACTTTTACATACAATAAATTAATTTTTTTTTTACAACTTTTACATACAATAAATAAAAAAAAAAATTATACAACTTTTAATTTTATACAACTTTTTACAAATTTTTACAACTTTTAAATTTATACAACTTTTTACACATTTTTACAACTTTTAAATTTATACAACTTATTTTTACACATTTTTACAACTTTTAAATACAAATAAAAAAAAATAAAAAAAAAAATAAAAAAAAGAACGTAAAAACGCGTACTCGTTTAATACTACTCTCTCTCTCTCTCTCTCTTTATCACACACCACACACACACATACGTGTTTAATACTCTCTCTCTCTATCTCTTTTTCTCTCTCTCACTTTAGATCTAAAACTATTTTAGATCTAATTCTGATATGTGATGTTGGTTTATGGTGATGTGGTATGTGATGTGGTACGTGATTATCTGATTCTGACTGTGAGAAATTAGGGTTTCATAAAAAAACTGGGGGTTCTGTGGTTCTGTGGTGATGATTTTTTGATATAAACAGGTTAGTGCATGATAGTTTAGATCTAATTTTTTGATATAAAACTTGGGGGTTTGAAAAATTAGGGTTTGTAAAATAATTTTTTAGATCTAATTAGGGTTTGAAAAAAATTTGGGGTTTTTTATAATTAACTAGTAATCTTTCAATTAACCAACGTTAATTGAAAGATCTACTGATTAATTTGAAAAACCCCCCAATTTTTACGAAACCCTAATTAGATCTGAAAAATTGGTGGTTTGGTATTTGTTCTGTGTTTTTAACAACGATTAAAAAATATATATCTAATTAGGGTTTCGTACAAAAATTGGGGGTTTTTTGATGATGGTTATCTGTGGTGATGGTGTTTTGGGGTGTTCTTTTTTAGATCTAATTTTTTGATATAAAAATTGGGGGTTTGAAAAATTAGGGTTTGTAAAATAATTTTTTAGATCTAATTAGGGTTTGAAAAAAATTGGAGGTTTTTTATAATTAACTAGTAATCTTTCAATTAACCAACGTTAATTGAAAGATCTACTGATTAATTTAAAAAACCCCCAATTTTTACGAAACCCTAATTAGATCTAAAAAATTGGTGGTTTGGTATTTATTCTGTGTTTTTAACAACAATTAAAAAATATATATCTAATTAGGGTTTCGTACAAAAATTGGGGTTTTTTTTTATGATGGTTATCTGTGGTGATGGTGTTTTGGGGTGTTCTTTTTTAGATCTAATTTTTTGATATAAAAATTAGGGGTTTGAAAAATTAGGGTTTGTAAAATAATTTTTTAGATCTAATTAGGGTTTGAAAAAAATTAGGGTTTTTTTGATGATGGTTATCTGTGGTGATGGTGTTTTGGGGTGTTCTTTTTTAGATCTAATTAGGGTTTCGTAAAACATTGGGGGTTTTTTAAAATTAAATGAGTAATCTTTCAATTAACCTATGTTAATTGAAAAATCTACTGATTAATTTTAAAAACCCCCAATTTTTATGAAACCCTAATTAGATCTAAAAAAGTCAGGTTTGGTATTTTTGGGGGTTCTGTGGTGATGATTTTGATGGTTCTGTGGTGATGATTTTGGTGGTTCTGTGGTGATGAATACTTGTGGCTGAGGGTAGGTTAACACATTGATCTGCCACCAATGAGTGGTATGAATACCTGCTCTGGCCTACCTCACAGTACACATGTATGTGAATGATGTGATTATGTGATGTGAAATGTGATTATGTTGGTGGTTCTGTGGTGATGAATACTTGTGGCTGAGGGTAGGTTAACACCTTGATCTGCCACCCATGAGTGGTATGAATACCTGCTCTGGCCTACCCCACAGTCCACAGGTATGTGAATGATGTGATTATGTGTGATTATGGGGCTCTACTATATTAACGGGGTCTACCCCCCTTGCTGCAAACCCTTGTGCTCTGTCCCTATGGGATGGGTTATATTGATGAGGGCTATTTGGTTAGATTAACCCTCTCTAATATGATTGATAAGCAGTTTGTGATGAAACTGCTTATCAAACTGCTTATAAGCAGTTTGATTTGAAACTTGGTTTAAGCAGTTTGCTTTTGAAACTTGATAAGCACTTTGATTTAAGCAGTTTGTTTTTTAAAAAAAATGAGATACGGCGATGATGATTTAAAAAAAGGTTTTGATTTTGGCGTGGCATTACCAAATGGACAGGCAAAAAAAAAATTTTTTTTTTGCAACCTTTGAAGTTGCAGCCAAATATGATAAAACTTGCTTAAACTTGCTTATGTTGCAACAATATATAATCTGAGCCTAATGTTACCTCATTTGTGTAAAATGGTGAATTAGACATTTCGGCAGCCTAAGATATTTGTTGTGTTTCACTTGCGGCTTTCACTTGCTGCTTGTGTTTCACTTGTGTGCAATCTGCAAGTAAATGGTTTGTTAGAGTATTTAAATAGTGAGGATTAATCTAACCAAATACCCCCGTCATTATAACCCATCCCTTTACTTACTGATTGTGGTGAGTTAGCTTTCACTTGTGCAATCTGCTTTGTTATTGTTGTGATATTGATTGTGGTGAAGTAGCTTTCATCACTTGTGCAATCTGCTTCTTTGTGAGCCTTGTTTATAATGGAGCCTTTAGGTGAGTAATGGAGCCTTTCTTGTGAGTAATTGCAGGAATCTTTACTTTCTTGTGAGTAATTGCAGGATTCTTTACTGCAGGAATCTTTACTGTTGGTACTTGCATTGAATCTTTGCTGTTGGTACTTGCAGTAACATGTGTGGAATGTGAGACTTGTGTTTCACTTTTGGTTCACTTGGTTTGGGTGCAATCTGTGCACATTTGGGTGCAATTTGTGTGCAATCTGTGCACTTGGGGGCAAATATGTGCACTTGGGTGCAATCTAAGCACTTGCATAGTTATCTGTTTCACTTGTGTGCAATCTGTGCACTTGCATAGTTATCTGTTTCAAAAAAGGCGATGACAAATGGTTTTCTAAAAACCGAAAGGCATGGCAAAGTGATATTTTATCACTTTGCAACCTTCATATCCGAGCCAAACACTTGTTTCTAAACACTTGTTGATATTTTATCACTGTGCAATCTGCTTGTGTGCTTATGCACTTGGACAAAAAATTTCTAAATCGGCGATGATGATTGTCTTAATCTGAGCCTATTGTGTGCTAAATACTTGTGTGCAAGCTTGTGTAATACTGCATATGTGCTTATGCACTTGGACAAAAAAAATGGCGATGATGATTGTGTTAATCTGAGCCTATATCTGCTTGTGTGCAATACTGCATATGTGCATGCACTTGGACCAAAAAAAAACATGAGACAAGGTTGTGTAGTAACATGACTTAAAAAAAAAACATAGACAAAAAGTTAAAAACATGGACAAAAAAAAAAAGCTGTGCTTTTTTTTTTTTTTTTTTTTTTTTTTTTTTTTTTTTTGAACTTCATAAATTTTTGTAAATCAATAAAGTAATTTTTTTTCAATCGCAAATATGGTGTTTAAATGCTTTTATCACGTCTAAATTACTTAGAATGAGAACCTCTTAATATGTATTTTTTTTTAAAACAAACACCATCTTAGTTTTTATTATGTACAAATGACAAGACCTTTGGTTGATACAAGGTTAAAGCCAATGACGGAGCTACATGAGGACCGATAAAGGTCCCAACACCCCTAGGCCTAAGCCCGTTAGTGTATTTTTCGCAATTTCATGTATTAAATTTTTTTTATCATCTCGGCCCTTCATCTAATGTTTTAAAAAAATAATAATAAAAAAAAAATTGTTTCGACCCTCCCACGAAATTTTTTCTAGCTCCGCCATTGATTTAAGCAATGCTTATATATAGTAATGCCAAGCCCGACCTATTGTACAGGCCTCATGCATCTGTTCTCCTGCATCAACGAAATCCACTTCATCTGTTTTAGCGTTATCATGTAACAACTCATCACATATTAATAGGAGCTAAGGGTGGAAGGTATTGTGGAGGTTTTCTTTAGCCATATGAGCTTCACACAAGCTTTTTCTATCTCTTAAAATTTATCTTTTAACGTTTTCTCAACGATTGCATCACATTCACTCTCTTTCATTAATTTTTTCTATTTTTTATCGTTTAAAAATACTTCCAAAACATAAATACCAATTCACAACACAATAATTTTTTTTTCTCTTCAAACCATACTCTTTCTCTTCTTTGTCTTCGGAACTATACTTCGACAAAGGATATCTTTTGATGCTTTCCTGCTCATTTTCCACAAGAAAGGGGAGGAAAAAAGTATCTTTTAGTGATCTCTTTTGCTTGCTTTCCGTGTGACCCCGTTGACACTAAGATATTTGTGCCATTTAATTATAAGCTTGAAGTTGTGGATCATGGTCTATAGAACCCGAAAAGATATCCGAACACTCTGTTGCTTTCAGTTTTGAGAATGCTACATTATCTTTTCTCAGTACAGACCTCATACGATATAAAGAAAATGTGGGGCAATTTTGATGTTTCTTTGAATAAAATTTAGATGTTATAGGATGAAAGCGCAAGTGAATGCATGATCTATCATAAAGGTTGAGGAGTGAATGACCATCATGCAAAAGCTTGTAACCAATCATTGTTAAAATGTGAAATGTTAAAGTCTAAACTATGTTTTATTGCAATTAAACTTGGAGTAATCATACGAACTCTCAATAAGAAGATTTTTATTCGGTTCATAATAGCTTCTATGTAACATTGGAAAGTACAACCCCATGTACCAAATTTGACCAGAAGGACTTCGTGTCCTTTACTGGGACGATCCTGACCTGTCCCGTCCCGATCCCGACTTATCCCGATTTCGATTAGCCGGAAAAATCAAACTGACTCCCGACCTGAGTGTAGATCGGTTAGTGTCAGTCGATGTCGGGCGGTGTCGAGTCACGGTCGGGTGTCGGTAGTCGATCGAAAAAGCTCAGCCCTACCTTTATTAAATTTGTGGAAAATGTGGGGACGTAAAGTATAGCAAAAACCATGTGAGGGGTCTAAATAATGTCTCATTGTTGGGCTTTTTATCCTCTGTGGCACCTCTTTCTGTCACTTATCCAATCAAACAAACTCTATCCTTGTCTTCTTTCCTCGTACACTATTTTACCCTCATTAATTTTACGACCGTTTGAATATTGCAATCACATGGTTTGAAAAGAAAAATCATGCAAATGGATAGGAGTTGGTTACACAAATAGTGATGGATCAAATAGGTTTGAATGTGTAATGATAGAAGCTAAGTTGATTACTAGAGCGTTTTTAATGATGGTTTGGTAGAATTTTATTAAGCGTTTTCCTAACATCATTAAAGGTTGTTATCTAAACTAATTACCGAAAGCATGTTTAGACAAATATGTAATAAATGTTTGATATTAGAAAGAATCGGTTATTGATTTCAGTGCTTTACAAGACTACATAATACATCATTATATACAATAATACCGAATAATCTAGATGTCGGGCTTAGGCCCGTTACAATGATACATGCTAATAATGGGTTAGGCTAACACTCCCCCGCAGTCACAGCGGTAGGACATCGCACGCTAAGGCTAGAGCGAAAATTTTCAAACAGAGCCAATAGCAAGCCTTTCGTGAAAATATCTGCATGTTGGTAATGAGAGGGAACATGAAGAACGCGAACCTGACCAGTAGCAATCAAGTCTCTAACAAAATGTATATCAATTTCTATGTGCTTTGTACGCTGGTGTTGAACTGGATTACAAGATAAGTATACAGCACTCACGTTATCACAGTACACAAGAGTAGCGGAAGACAAAGGCGTATATAACTCGCGAAGTAAATTCCGTAAGGGAAAATTACATAGATAGGTAACGAACTTTGAAAATTTTTCAAAGTTAGGTAATGAACTTTCTAAAATATTAATATAACATATGAAACTTGTTGTAACCGTTAAAGTTATGCAATATGACCGTTTAACACAAGTGGGTCCCACATGTGGCCCCAGATAACCACATATATCCCCCCTTTCCCTTTTTCATACCCGTTTTTTTTTCAGAAAACCCTAATTCCAAATCAAAATCATAACGGTAATATCGATTTATTCACACAAATCAAATCTAAACCAATACCAAATCAAAATCATGTCTTCCTCGTCTTATTTATGGTATGCCAACTGCAAATGTGGGAGGCCTTCGATGGTTGTTACTGCATGGACCAAAGAAAATCCAGCTCGTCGGTTTATATGTTGTCAAAATCGATAGGTAAGCTTACAACACTTGTTTATTTTTAAAGTGTAGTAATGTAATTAGTAAAAACCTATTTATTTCCTTATAGAGACCTGACACAAAGAGGTGTGAAGATTTTGATTGGTATGACCCTGAAGAGGAGTGTGAATGGTACCGAATGCATCTTTTTGAGATGTACAATAAACTCAATCCAAACCAAAGGCGTGAAGTTCAAAGAGAAGCAACAAGGCAAAGGATGATTGAACAACTTGAAGGTGAATTGCACAAAGCTAACAAAACAGCCACTGCTTGGAAGTATGCATTCATGGCTGTATTTTTAGTTGTTGTAGCTATGGTCGTTGTCCTTAAGTAGTATGCTCTAATAGTTGTCATTAGGATTGTGTTGTTTTGTTGTTTAAGGGTTCTATTTAGTACTAGCTAAAGCCTTGTAAACATAATCAAATGTAAGTTGTCATGATGGTTATATGCAATAATATTATGACTTTCCCTACATCTTTGTTACAATTGTCTTATTTAAGGGTGGTTTTAGTTATGCACTTAAACCACTAACATACATATAATGGTTGCAACCATATGCAGGGTATTACATTAAAAAGGCCTTAACCCATTTTCTTTTTGGCCTTTCCTTTTTGATCCTTGGGGTCTTTGACAACAAAAGGTTTAACACCATATTCTCCAAATTTTTTGCTACATGGCAATCCTAGTACCTTAAGCCTTGCTTGAAATTATGTCTTTGCTTCTTCTTTGGATGTAAGGTTGCTGCTACTTCCCATTTTCTTTGAAACATGTGGAAAGCAATCCTCTGCATTTATGACATATTTTGGGAAGTAACCCTCCCATGAATCTTGTTGTGCAACATTGGTAGCATCAGAACAGTCACTTGAGAAGGCAAACACTGAGTCAGAGCTGTCACTTGGAATGTTTATTATCTCTGCACACAATAAGCCAACAAAGAAAAAAAAATTGTTAGTGTTTACTGGTATTCTCCCTCATAAAAAAAAAACAGCTTAAATTGCAACATGGTATACCTTTCTTCTTATTGGAAGACATTATTGCAGTTGTATAGTTGGTTTGTTTATGTATGCTTTGCAGGTAGTATACACTTAAATAGAGATGTTGTAAAGCCTTTTGCAGTGAGTTTGTGGTCAATTTTAGGGGGATGGTAAAAGGTGGAACAATATGGCAATTAGTATGTGGTCAGTTTTTACATTGCATGTTCACAAGGAGAATAGTAAGATTCTCATGTTGAACACACAAACCAATTGACTGTTTTTTCATAAAACAACATGCAATTAACAAAGTAAATAACATTTGCATTAATCAAATTGTAATGGTTGGGGGACTGATATGATTGTTAAGCCATTCTATAAGTAGATAATTACATTAATTAATAAGACTAGAAATTTACCTTATGAGAATCTGATATGATTGTTAAGCCATTCCCCTGATGCAACTGCAGATCTTCACTTAACAATCCCAAAAACCAACACCAATTCTCATGATTTTCCACCTTTACAACTGCCCATGCTATTGGGTACATTTGGTTATTTGCATCTCTACTCATGGCAACCAGTAACTCACCTTTACATGTATGTTTTAGGAAACATCCATCCAATCCTAATACCTTTCTACACCCTGCAAACCAACCATCTCTGACACCTTTAAAACATACATAGAACCTTCTAAAATAGATGTTGCCTGAAGAGGTCTCTTCATCATCAACTCTACATGTGCTACCTGGATTTGTATCAAGTACAGTATTCCTATACTCCCATATCCTAGCATAGTGTTCCTTCAACCCACAATAAACTAGTAATTGCTTCCAATCATTTCTCATAAACCACAATTGATACCCATTTGCTACCGCATAATTAGCTAAAGCAAGTTTGAGTTGTTCATTGGTCTCAAACCTCTACCTAAAACAGGTTCCATTTTATCCCATTGTAGTGTAGGATCATGTATTGGGTATATGATACCTGACTTAGCTCTATACTTAGGATCTATGTTATCTGGGTCATTTATCACTTCTCTTGCAGGTTCATTCACTGCTTCATCAATGAAGCCTTTATAGTGACCACTATTAGAGCACAACTTCAACAGAAATGGATCCTTAGTAGTTACAACCTTAATTTCTACATTATCATCACCTTCAGTAAAAAACTCAACATCACCATAATCTTCTTCATCACTAGAACAATAACCATCAATGGATTCATTTCCTAAGTCAACATTATTGGTTTCTGCAAGGTCCCTAATATCTAAGGCATCATCATCCATATGTTCAGCATACAAATCCACAACCCATTTATTTTCATAACCAACTATTAAAAAAGCCTGGACATCATCATCATTTTTAATTTGTTTAATGCCTAACCTTAATGGTGTGCCTACTTTGCAATAATACAGCCTCCTAAGTGGGTTATGCACTAAATGCTTAACTAAATCAAATAGTTGATCAAATGACATACCTTCAAACCTAACATCTGTGATTTGCTTGATATCCCCTCCCAAATAATCGAAAGGTTTGATTGTAAAATAGCCATCGTGGTATAAATTAACTGTGAAAACACGATTCTTGTCAGGTTTATGTTTTGTCATATTGAATATTACATTGATTAGACAAAGATGATTTATGGAATTGAGATTTGGGGGTGAATCGTTTTTGGGAATTAGGGTTCTTGTGGAATTGGGGGGAAACGGGTTTTGGTAAAGTGGAAGTCAATGGTTAGTATGTGTGGTCAATTTGTCTTTTTGTACAAGTTTACCGGTTTAGCCAGTTACAAGTTACAAAAGTGCAAGTTATTGCATAACTTTAACGGTTACAAAAAGTTTCATATGTTATATTAGTATTTTAGAAAGTTCATTACCTAACTTTGAAAAATTTTCAAAGTTCGTTACCTATCTGTGTAATTTTTCCATTCCGTAACAAACAAGTTTCTGCAATAATATATCATTATATACAATAATATACAATTATACCGAATAATCAAAATGTCGGGCTTAGGCCCATTACAATGATACATTCTAACAATGGGCTAAGCTAACAATAAACAAAAGCATGAAAAATGAATAACAACTACCTAGAAGATAAATACAATTCAATTCCGGGATAGGTTATTATGATCCCCTAAAATAATTGTAATATTTCCTTTAATTTTTTTTATTTTTTTTATTTTTATAACTTTATTTTTACTATTAAACAGTGAAAAGTAACAAAAAATTTAAAGTTTAACAAGTCAAAAGTAGTAAAACGCAAAAAATACGTAGCAGGAAATTGTAAAAAAATGTCTTTTCCTGTTAATAAAGTTGATAAAACTGCTGAAAAAAGTGTGAAACATAAAATATAAAATTAAACAAATCAAAAATAGTAAAATACAAGTGATACGAAACAAAAAAAACCATAAAAAAATAATCTTATTTTGTCTATAAAGCGATTGATATGGGAGGTAAAAGAAATAAAATGATACCAATAGTATTACGTTATTACTTACCCTTTAATTTCTCAATTGGTTATAAAGTGTAGAGTTTGTCTCTAACTATTTTTGACCATCAATCCATCATCAAATTTTGTAGAATTTTAGTAGTTAATATCGTTATTGGCTTTATTTTGCATTTCCCTTTAATAAAAGGTACCTTAAATTTTTATTTGAAAAATGATTCTAACACAAAAGGTTAACATATAAATATGTTACTAAACTTTACAAAAATGTTTTTCTAAATTACTGATGAATTTATATTTTGTTCAGTTAGGTTACTAAAACTTATTAAACTTGTTATTGAAGTTACTAAAGTATTTTTGATTTAGTATATAGTCTTAATTATAAGGTCATGTGCAAGTCACATGAGTGATCTTTTTACCTTCTCGCTTCATTTTCAACCTCTATTTCTTTTAAAGTGTCTTATTTTCATTTGATACTTCTGTGAAACATTCAATACTTTATTTCAGATACACATATTTGTTCGATAACCTAACTAAACAAAATGAAAGTTTAGTAACTTAAGAGAACATTTTAATAAAGTTTAGTAACATATTTGTATATTAACCTATTTAAAAAAAAAAGTCATCTAGTTTTTCTTATACTTTTAAATAAAAATAAATATAATGTGATAGAGCGTTTACTCATTTTTTCTTTAAAGACAAGAAAAAAGTTGAAGTATTTGTGAATGTTTTTACCTCTAGTAAAGAAAAAACTTTTCGAAACTAATTTGAGCACAAAAAGTCATTGGGTACTGAACTACTGATGTACTCCAAAAGAGAAGGAGGTACCATTGCGTTGTGAACTCGTGCTATTCTACCAGCCGAAAAAACCCGATGGCGCACCACACCACGACTGGCGCCATGGCCACTCGCACCGTGGTGGCCAGCCAACGCCATATCTATTTTTTTTTCTTTTGAATTAGAACGTTGTTGAACGCCTAGAAGGCCCAAAAATTCATATTTTTCATTTTCCTATTATATTAAAATCTATAAAAACCACATTCACTTCTCATTTTTCACATACCTCTTTCAATTTCAATCTTTCTTTCAATCATGAATCCAACTAATCCCAACGACCCTAATTACGACCCTTATGTTGATTTTTTTAATGACGGTCGGGAACGATATCTTCAAGTTTATGCGGCGTACGAACAATTTTTAGCTTTGTATGATCAAGAAGCCGGGAGATCACGTTCGGGTGAAAAGAGAGCAAGGTCATACATACGACGTCCGGGACGAAATAATGATCTTAATGTGTTATATGGTTCCCCGTTATTTGATGTTGAACTTGCCGGTAAAGCTCCGGCATGTCCATTTGAAGTTAACGGCCATACATATAAGAAAAGTTATTATTTAGCCGACGGCATTTATCCGGCATGGTCCGTGTTTGTCAAAAACGTTTAGTGTTGCAAGGTCTGAAAAATATTTGAACTTAAAAAGGGTTCAAAAAAGTGCTAGAAAAGATATTGAACGAGCTTTTAGAGTCCTACAAGGTCGTTGGGGAATTATACGACAACCCGCACGTGCTTGGCATATCAACACCTTGAAACTATTCTTGTATTGTTGTATAATGTTATATAACATGATATTGGAAGACGAAGGATTCGAAGTGAATTTAAGAGATACATTCGTTGATCCAACTCCGAACATGCCAGATAATTGGGTCGAAAGGTGTGATTTACATGTTAGAAAAAATAAAGAACTTCGAGATAGAAAAGTGCACGACGATCTTCGACAAGACCTTGTGGAGTATTTATGGACCTTTAATAATTAGGTTTCTATTTTTATGTACTTTTTTTAAATGTAATGTTTTTTTTTTTTTTTTTTTTTTTTTCTTTATGTAATGTGTTTTTTTTAATTAATGGTTTATTTTAGTTAATATTGTGTTTGTTTTATTTTATGTAAAAAATAAATAAATAAATAAATAAATGCTGACGGCACCAGAATTTCTGGTGTCAAGGTTTACGGCCAGAATGTGATGCCGTGTGATTTCTGGCGTTATGGAAATTTTGCCTGACGTGGCAGCACTTTTAGCCCACGGCACCAGTTCACGGCACCAGGGTTACCAATGCTCTAAGAGCATCATAAGAGTTGCATTCATAGTTCTTGGACATATTGGTTTTACACTATTTTCATGTTGCTTTATTGATGCGGAAGTGGAAAAAGTCACTCTTTGAAAGAAAAAGAAAAAAAAGGTTACATAATTTTTTTTCTTTTCTGATTTAGTGTAGAATCAGTTGTCGTTTCAACTCCCGAATATGGCTGAAGTTGTATATGAAAGGTTGCTGATGACATGAAGCAAATTTCCACCACTCTGTTTGCTCTAGTCTAACGAATGGAGTTTGGCATATTGTTTTCTATCTGAAGATCGTTTCTTTGTATATGGGCATTTTCAGTTCGAGCTTTTCGAAAAACTTTTTTGCTACAATAAACAAGATTCAAAATATTCCTCCTTATTTAAATCCTTTCTAAATGATTATGCAACATATGTAACAAGATTTTTCATTGTGTTTATCCGATTTAAGTATGGTAAAGTAGTAAAATGAAATGCATAGACTAGTTTCAAATTTTCACCAAATCATTTTTCTAAATTCACTAATTAAATCATTAGGCATATTAGTAGACTTACTAATTAGTCATAAGAATCATTTTTTCTTATTTCAAATGTACGTAACAGTATCAAGGTTGAATATATGTAAACCATATACATGTTTTATTTTCTGTACTTCCCATTTAACAAACGTAAAATAGGCTGTATATACGACAGTAAGTGATATTTAATCAAAAGAAAAAAATAAGTTGTGAACATTTACAAAGGCCCACTATGAAGGTACCATCTGGGTTCACATGGTATACAAGTAGACCCATTGTGCGTCAACCATGTGGATCGAGCTTTGTGAACGGATAAACGGGAAATGATTTATGTTTAAGAGGATGTCAAGTCTTTTGGCTATGATGCACACTCCTGACCAATATTCTTGTGACTGATTCCACACCTTTCATTGCCATATATATCAAGGCGTCCACCTAACGTGGTTTGAACTTCAATCTAATATTTTGAAGACATACCACTATGTCACCATGAAGATTATTAAGCATAAGGTTTGGGTAGTTTTCCAAAGTATGTTTGATGTGCGCATCCAAACAACAAAAAGAACAATTTATCAAATTTGCTTTGAACTTTTCAAACCAAATGTTTGATATTTACTGATATTAGTATCTGCCTTTTGTTTCTATCACAGCTTCGATCCTTATACGATATCTACGTGCCAAATTTTGTCACCTAATTAAATTGCAAAACAGGTCTCTCCTATTTGGGACCTTTAACTTATAACATTTCACCACATTTATTTTCCTATAATTTGCATTTGCTACCGAAGTCGAGCAGTCTTAATTTCACTACAGGATTTTAGAACAAATGCTGAGGCACAGTAGCCTTTATTGACAGCAGCTTCTGGGGGGGGGGGGCCGACCCCCCCGAAATTTTTTTTGCGATGTAGGGGTATATAGTTTTCGTGTAGAAAAATTTCGGTATTTTCGGTTTCGCCCCCCCCAATTTAATTCGGTTTCGACCCCCCCATAGTGTTAGGAAAAAAAAATTTAGATCTCGACCCCCCACTCGAAATTTCCAAGCTTCGCCCCTGTTTATTGATATCATATTTTTCGGTGTTACATTACAAAACATCAAAGGGAAATATTACATGGCGGAAGAGGGATCCCACACAATCCAGGATTACCTAAAAATGCAGAAGTAGGGAAACTAGCATTATGCACAGGAATTTCTCCGGTGAGTCTATTCCATGATACATCAAGTTCCTTCAAACTCTTCTTATTCAGAAACTCTTTTGGTATCTTCCCTACTAAGTTATTCTTAGAAATCAAAAGTCTTGATAACTCGGTCACGTTACTCAGTGATTTTGGTATTGTTCCACCAATTGGATTGTGCGATAACACCAGTGATACAATAGACCCCGTCGCAGGCTCATCACCAATAACTTTTATAGGCCCCGAAAATGAATTATAAGACAGATCAATTGAGATAAAAGCACCAAATTCTGGTACATTTTTCTTGAAAATAAAATTTATGTCACCCGAAAAATTATTGGAATGAAGATCAAGGTCCGTTAGCAATGAAAGGTTCTTGAACTCTAATGGAATAGCGTTACTAAACCCGTTATTTGACAAGTTCAAAAGCATAAGCTTTGTCATATTCCCGATTAACGGTGGTAACTCACCTGTTAACGAATTGCTCGATAAATCCAATTGCCAAATAGTGGATGACGACAAGAGGGCCCGCGGAAATGATCCTCGGAGTCCGGTTTTAGCCATCCTCAAACTTCCAAGGTTTAGTTTCGAAAACCACTTTGGTAATGTGACTAAGTTTAATGGATTAAATGACAAATCTAGATCCCATAAATTTTGTAATCTAGCAAGCTGAGATGGAATCTGACCCGTAAGTTTGTTTCTCGATAAATCAAGGAACTGAAGAGTACCTAATTTACCAAGCTGAGATGGAATCCGACCGGTAAGATTGTTTGTGTTTAAAATAAGTTCTTGAAGATTACTTAGATTCCCAAAACTTGTAGGAATACTTCCAGCAAATTGATTATTGTCAAAGAAAATACCGCTCAGAGTAATCAAATGACCAATAGAAGAGGGTAATTTTCCAGATAGCTTATTGTTATTAAATGCTAGCATTTGGATGTTACGAAGCTTGCCAATGGAAGAAGGGATAGCACCAGTTAATTCATTATCAGACAAAACTAATTGTCGGATCGAAGCTAGTCCTCCAATTGAAGAAGGAATGGGTCCAGAAAGTTTGTTTTCGTCGAGATACAACATCTCTAACTTAGACAAAAATCCAAGTGACTCTGGAATTAATCCAGATATATTGTTTTTGGATAAGAAAAGATACTCAATATTCTTTAACTTCCCAATCGTTTTAGGTATGTTTCCAGAGAAATTATTCTCGTGGAAATAAATTAATTTAATCGAAATCATATTGCCAATGGACGAAGGGATCTGCCCGGAAAACTTGTTCCCACTAAGTTTAATTTCCCTTAAGGATTTGAATGACCTAAAAATGTCATCTGGGAGAGTCCCAGATAGATTATTACCAGCCAGAAATAGTTGAGTTAAACGTGAAAGTTTACCAAACTCAGGCGGGATCGGACCCCTCAAGTCTTTTAGGCCGTTGAGGTCAAGCAGTTGTAAAAATGTGAGATTAGAGAGAAAAGGAGAGATGGTACCAGAAATTGGGGCGTACACATAGTCATCATCCTTATTGACGAAGTTACCGGGACGTGTGACATTAACGACTCTCCCATGGGAACCACATGCGATCCCATTCCATGTTTTACAACAATCAGTTTGAGGTGTCCATGTTTGCAAGAGACCTTGAGGGTCATAAGTGATTTTGTGCTTAAACTCAAGTAATGCTTGATGATCGATGGGATGACAAGCTTGAGATGTTAATGGTGAAATGAGGATAATAGAGAGGATGATGAATAAGAGAGTATGAATATCCATTGAGGTATTGGAATGAAGAATAATATGAAAATGAAGGTAGACGTGCATGGGGAGTAAATATATATAGTAGGATTAGTTAGTGCATAGTTTTTTTGTTTTTGAGTAAATAATGTCACTTTTCGGATATTATGGGATATGCTGTATACTTTAAGTGATACTACGTAGTAAGTATAATAATAATTTGAATAAAATAATACAAGAACTAAGTCACGAGGGTTTAAGATCATGAGGATTTTTTATTTTTTATTTATTTATTTATTTATTATTATTATTATTATTATTATTATTATTATTATTATTATTATTATTATTATTTTAACAATAAAAAATTTCATGAAGTGAATAAAATAATAAAAGATTAATCCATTCATTTTCAACTAAAATAAATCGCTCGCTTACATTCCCCACACCTTTATTTTTAATTATTTATTTATTATTATTATTTTTGAATAAAACGCATTTTCATAGTTTTTTTTTTAAATAATTTATTTCAAAAATCGTGAGTCGTTGAGCGAAAAAATTATACGATTACGACAAGCATTTAATTATCTGTCAATAAATATGCACTTCCATATCTTTTTGACAAACTTATTTTTTTGGTTTTTTCGATACAGAAGTTTATATGATATATCACATCTGATATAATATAACACTAATATATAAGTTCGAACACTCAACATGCTTTCATAAATTTGACATAACTATTTGTATAAAACTCCAAATACTTCACCGTTTTTTGCATTTAAAAATACAAATTATTAGCTTTCTAATCATGTATTATACATAATTTTTGAATTTTCAAATTATTACAGTTAATTCATAGAACGTGTAGAAAATATATGATTTTTTTATATTCAAATTTGTTTGATATATCACATGTGATATAAGTATAACACTAATTTATAGATTCGAATACAAAAGACTGTCGTAAAATGAACATAAGCATGATTTTTTGATGAAAAAAATGGTGAATCTTTTGGAGTTGTATATAAATATTTATGACCATTTATGACAATATGTTGATTGGTCGAACTTACATATTAGTGCTATATCACATGTTATATATCAAACGAGTTTTAATATCAAATTTTGCTTTTCTATTTTTCGTCAACTTCTATGAATAAAGCGTATTAATTTCGAGGTTCAAATATTATATGTATTATATGATTGAAAAACTAAAGACGTGTATTTTTTAATGCAAAATATGATGAATAATTTCGAGTTCTATATAAACACTTTTGATTGTTCGAACTTTCACATATGATACATCAAGCGAGTTTAACTTTCAAAAAAATTATTCTATTTTTTTCAACTTCTATGATTAAACTGTATTAATTTTGAGGTTCAAAAATTATGTGATCTATATGATTAGAAAGCTAATGATATGTATTTTGGGGTATTAGTGTTATATCACATGTGATACATCAAGCGAGTTTAACTTCAAAAAAATTATTCTAATTTTTTCAACTTCTATGATTAAACTGTATTAATTTTGAGGTTCAAAAATTATGTGATCTATATGATTGGAAAACTAAGAATATGTATTTTCAATGTTATTAGCGATTAATCGTTTGAGTTTTACACAAATATTTACGCCCATTTTACAACAACATGATGAGTGTTTGAACTTACATATTACTGTTATATCACAAGTGATATATTAAGCAAAATATAGTACCAAGATAAACCACGAAAATATATGAAAGTGCCCATATATTGAAAGCTAATTAAATGATCGTCATGATAGTGCAATATATATACTAGTTATAATTCCCGCACACGCGCGGGGTTTTTTTTAATTTTTTTAATCATATATTTTTATTTATTAAAAAATAAATAATTTAATCTTTGTTTTGTTTGATTTATGATGTTTAATTATAGTTTTTTATTACTCCCTCCGTCCCATATTAAATGTCCACTTTTGACTTTTGTAGTCTTTTTTCTTCAACTTTAACCTTACATATTTTTGTTTGTATTATATAATACTTGATAAAAATTGTATCTATCGAAAATACATTTAAAAATCAATCCATTCATATATTTTGCATCAAGTATTATATAACACACATAAAAATATTTAAAGTCAAAGTTTATAAAAAAAGACTTTGAAAAATCAAAGTGAACATTTAATATGGGACGGAGGGAGTATTAAATATAATTATTTAAAAATTTTAATCTTATTGTTAATTGCATCTTATCTATATTTTTTGTATTTATCTTATATTCTACTTGTGTTATGGATAAATATAAAATCTTACCTAATAAGAAAATAATATTTTTTTTAAAAATAAAATTATTACTAAATAAGGTATGATTTGATTTTTTTAAAATACAAAAGTCCCCAATTAAGGTTTTGTTTTATTATATAAAAGATGTTAACGATTTACAGTTTTTAAAATATGTCATTTTTAAAAATAAATGAGGGTTGATATGGGTTTTAACTGAAAATAATAATTAACCCTTATTCTATTTTTTAAAAACTTAATGCCTAAGATTTATCTTTTAATATTAAAAAACATAATAATAATAATAGTAATAATAATAATAACAAAAAACAGTAGTCATTTATTAAACTTTTCATTTTAAACCATTTTTTTTCCCAACATATGCCAATCCACGTTAAACCTTTTACTTACTGCAAGAAGTTCATTAATCAATTGAATATTTTAAGCTCCAACTGTACAATGAAGAATCAGAAAATGCATACATAAATAGACATAGTGTGGCCAGGTCTCGACCACATGGCATTGTTGGAGGCGTTTGTTTAGCTGAAGGGATTGACTTTAGAATTTATTTTAGTACTCGTATTTAAAGTTAAAATCTGGATGATATAAATGAAAGGGCCCTACAAGGATAATATGCAAAAGAGAAAATGCTTAAAAAGACATTCATGTATTTCAAGTTTTGGTCATGAATTGACCCCTTTTCTCAATTTTGTCATTAGGGGTGATTACGGTCTAAAAACCGGACCGGACTGGCCAACACCGAACTGGACCGAAGACCGACTTTGGGAAAAACCATAGACCGAGACCGGACCGAATGTGGTCGGTCCGGTCTCGGTCCGGTCGGTCTTTGGTCGGTCCGGTCCAATTAGGCAAGATTTTGGCATGTTTTTTCGGTTTTTTCGTCACCGGACCGATAACCGAATTAATGAAAAATCCAAGACCGAGACCGGACCGTTGGTTCTCTGGTCGGTCCGGTCGGTCGGTCCGGTCCAAACGGTCGGAATGCTCACACTTATTTGGCATGCTCGACTGTTCAACTGATCAACTCCACCAATTTTTTAACACGTGTCATTTGCAAGTACAGGGGTAGGTGAGATATTTTATTCTTTAATTATGAAATTACAAATACACCTTTCTATATTATATTATTATTTTTTATTAATTACTCTGCCTAACCTCACTCACCTCAGCTAGCCCCACCTACCCCACCTAACCACTTCACCAATCCATCACCACCACCACCATTGTTCGACCACCACTAATCAACTGCTCAACCGCTTGATCACCTTGCTCAACCGCTCGACCACCACTGCTCAACCACTCAACTACCACTGCTCAACCACCACTGCTCAACCTCTCGACTACCTTAAAATACTCAAAACATTTTTTCAAAAAAAATAATAAATAAAAAAAATAAGAATTAAAAAATTACTACGTATTCCAAAATGTATATACAACTACCACAATTGGTATATTATGTCTAATAAAAATGAACACAATCCAATCGAGAAACAAAAATGAAAAAATGTATAGATCTAAAAAAAATGTATAGACCCATAAGCACTACAAGAATTAGGAGAACAGGCGACGAGAATATTCCCGTCGACACATTGTCGACGGCAATATGCACAAAATGACAAAAAACAAGCTTGACCGAGCCTAGCTGCGTTGAATTTTTCGGATTAATACGCTCACGTTGACATATTGGTCAAACCTTCACACCTCTATTATTGCCAAAAGTTGGGCGCGAAATTATCCCACCAATATGTTACCGTCGACATGTCGACGGGAACATATTAACAACGAAGCAAAGTGTAATTAACGTGTGATTAACGTTAATTATTGTTTTTGGTTTAACGATCCCGTCGACATGTAGACGGGAGAATTTTATTTAAGTAATTAAAAAAAAATACTAGCCAATAATATGGCGGAATTTTTCCCGCCTGTTTGTTCCCGTCGACATGTTGACGGGATTATGTCCCATATTTTTTTCTTATAAATATTTTCACAAAATCATTCCCGTCTCATTTTGCACATATATTCTTGATTCTCACAAAACCAGATTGTCAATTTTCACAAATCACAAACAACAATGGACGGTTTAACGCCGGAACAGGAGTGGTCAAAGGCTTTATCACACGAGCTCCTGTATAATGAAATTATAAATCATTGGGGCTATGAAATTTTTGATGAATGTGGTTCTTATGCGAACTGTGCAACGTGGCAAAGAGACCGGATTCTGGTATGGTTAAGGAAAAAGTCATACTGTAGAGAGTATTTGTGTAAAACCCTAAATCTCAAACATTGCAAAATTACCAAACTGCCCCTATTTCTTTAAATTTGATTTAAAAACTTAAACAATTACAATTAAATTCCAAATAATTACGATTTGCAATATATGAAGTATGACAATTTTCATGAACTTGTTTTATAGCTTAAAGTACCATGTGAAAGTATAAAAACTTACAAAAATTTTTATTTAACTAATTATACCTTTTTATCTTTTATATATATATATATATATATATATATATATATATATATATATATATATATATATATATATATATATACATGTATACATGTATACATATACATGTATACATATATTGTATTTAAATCATTTAAAAATAAAGATATGATCAAGATAATTTGGGAAATGATTCAAAACAGCAAATTAACTCCCAATCATCCTTCATGGCCGAAATTAGTGATGGAATTCTCCATATATGTCGCCATTTACTCCCTTTTATTTTTATAAACTCTAAAAAAACCCTAATTACTCTCTAAAATCACAAGAGGCGGCCAACAATTTTTATGGAGCTCATCACCATTTTTTTGCGACGTCTTATATGCTTGTGAACGTGGTAAAAATACTGGATAAGCTTGTGGTTCTCTGGTTCGATCACTGGGATTTTATTTGTTCGGTTTTGTCTAGCCGAGTGGTGTAAATTGTTTCTGCTCATTCCGCTCATTTTTTAATCTTGCTGGTAATTTTGTATCATCTATAATATCATATATAACATGTAAAAATTAACCAAATCAAATCATGCATTATATTCTGGTCATATGAATTTTTATAAGATAAAACGTGCTATTTTGAATAAAATTCCCAATCGGCCAAGATAAAATTTTAGAATTCTTAATCTGATTTTTTTCTGGACTTATATCATGTTAGTATAACCTAAATAAAATGTTACATAATTTATTTGAGGCCTAAATAATTGTTTGTGGATTTTAATTGTTTACCGATTATAAAAGAGAAAGAAAATAGTGAGCGAGCACTAGGGTTACGGTTTTCTGGTTTTGACTTGATTATTAAATGAGTTTAATTATTATAAAATGAGTGGTTAAGGATTGGTGGAGCTAGGGTTTGATTTGCGTATTTTATTGTTTAGCCGATTAGTTTGTAAGACAAAGAGGGGTTGTTTCGAAATTTTTAAAACTCATGGGATATTTTTGTAAATCTCATAAGACTAGTATCTATTTGAATAAAATATGTCCAAGGACCAGAAGTGCGTATTTTATAAATTGAATGATTAAAATGTATTGTTAATAATTATTGATACGTGGGAATTGCGCCCTCGCAACAGATTTTACCTCTCAAGGGATCTCGAGAACCTTACAACCCCCACCAGGCAGTGTACCTGATCGTTGTAGTATAGTATAGTGACAAGTACCGAGGGATTGATCGTTCAACTCAGAAATAGTGTCGTTAGGATTAAAATTAATCTAACCAAGTCTAAAGGTGAAGGATGATTCTTTTTGTATTTTTTTTTTTTTTTTTTTTTTTTTTTTTTTTTTTTGAAAACAAGTAAAGATCTCGGGTTTTGGAAGAAGGGGTGAAATTAGTTGCTAATCAACTAACCCAAAAGCTACTATTTAAACTAATGTGTAGGAAAATAAACTAGGGTTCTACAAGGGAAGTGAAGCATGTCTACCTATTATATGTTACTCCTTGCTAGCTATCCAATTCTTCCTATTGAACTGTCACATCCTTGCTTTAATTGACGGGTTGTACAAGGGAAGCATATCTACCTATGATATGTTACTCCTTGCTAGCTATCCAATTCTTCCTATTGAACTGTCACATCCTTGTTTTAATTGACGGGTTGTATTCCTGAATACCATTCGTAAGGCCGTGTACAATATTCCGTAACTCTATAAGATCCTACTTCACTCCTATGTCGAGCCGTTAAAAGCTCCTAACATAGGATCATTAGAATTCTCTTTTGCATTAAATATAACCAACAATCGTAGTACACCTCCGATCATGTTTCTTTAGACGTTCAAGCAAGTTACCAATGGAAGTCTGCCAGTTTTCTTAAGCCTAACATCGAATTCAATCAACCAAACAAGAGACAATAAGAATCAAGAATTATAAGCTAAATCAACTAGACCTATTGAAGTTGTCACACCTTAATTGATGAAGATAGACACAAACATCAACAAAGACATCAATTAGATCTAATCGATTATCTACAAGTTTCACACAATCATAAGTAGACACAAGATGAATTAACCAAGCATAATTAATGAAGAACAAGCAACAATAATGATAATTGAAGACATGAATTAAGATAGAATCATCAAACCATTACAAGATGTTTATGGAGTGATTGAAACCCTCTAAGTTGCTAGAAAAACACCTACCTAAACCCAGGAATCGACCTTAGGGTTTAGGGCTTACAAAAAGTGAAGTTATGATGTTATATTTATAGGCTCTTTTCTGCCCGGCCCATC
>JARVZY010003326.1:0-43873 GCA_030686995.1 Artemisia argyi | reverse complement strand
AATGAGGAATAGTAACAGATGAATAGTAACTTCCGTGATGAATAATGAATTTTCGACGTTTGAAAAATGACCTGAAATTACGAGTTGTGACATCTTGTTTCATGCGGTTCTGACATGTGGGTGAGCCGCGGAAAATCGGATTTTGAGCCATTATGGGGGTTTCAAACGCAAGATGTCGTTGCTGATATTGTCACCATGGCAAATGTAGATTTTCGTCATTTCCCTTATGTTCTCTTCTCTTTGTATCTATTATCAGGCAATAAAAACACGTCGCTATGGCCCGTGCAAAATGGGTAGCGACTAGGGAGGGTGTGTTGGGATACTTGCAAACACTTCATTGTCCATTTGGTAAAAAAAAATAAAGAAAGAATACATCTGTACAATAATTATTTGACTTTTAGGATTATTGTTGCATTACAAACACAATTTTTAAAACTTTCGACACTTGCTGTTTGTAGCTGTATTATCGATATGCAATCTAATAGCAAAGCCTTCTTAGTCCATTGTGGGATCGGCAGTGAATGCGCTACGGATACATGTTGCCATGTTGGTTTTTTGTTTTTACTAATAAGTTGATTGTACATAAGAAATAACTCAGAAATTATATTTTGTGACACAATGAGAATTAGTAAGTGATTTTTGTATATGATATCTTTCTATATGGTTTAATATTTTTAGCGTGTAACTTAAAGTTAAAGTAAATCTTTTTTACGATTGTTTTTTTTTTATTGCAGTTTTTTTAGAAGGCGAATTTAGGATTGTCAATGGGTTTCTAAGATTTATGATTTTCAGTTTATTACCAAGTAATTGCATTCAGTGGTTAAGCTACAGGTAAGCCTTCTTATTGCTCGGAAAATAATGAAAAAACCACTACTGTGCAAATATACCGTTACAACTATAAATTTGACTTGATAGGTATAATTTTAAGACGAGTGTTTGCAAATGGGTGCCTAACATTCAACTACCAATCACCGTTGTTTTGAATGAGGCCATATAATGTAATTTTTAAATGGTTGATTAGGTTCATAAGTAGCCCTGCTATTCAAATGGTCATATCACGGTTTCTTGATATTTTTTTTTTCTATAACAGGTTGGATAAGAGAGCTTCAATTTTGGATTTGAGAGTGGAATGCCAAGATTTAGAGAAGTTCTTTATCATCTATCGTTTTGCTAAATTTCATGGAAGGGAATAAGAGGATGGCGAAGGTTCGTCATCTACGAATACACCAAAAGCTCACCCTCAGAAATATGTTACTGCAGTCCAGTTTGAGTAACGCTGTTAGTTTTAAAGTTTTTGTCAAAGTTGTAGTTGAAAGTCAAGGATACCACATCAGCACCAGCTTTTCAATATTTCTAAGGGGAGATTGTTTAGGATTGGGATTGTTAAGTAGGAGAAAGTTGTTGAAAATATACGTGTTCATGATTTGCGTACACATTTGCGTAAGGCTTTTCATCTGAGTGCTCTATTTTTTCAAGACTAAATGAAGAGACTACTCCAGTCTTCCCTAAAAAATAACCGCCAATTACAACGCCCCGGCGGACCGGTGCCAAACTCGTTAGACAATATAGCAGGTAAAAATAAGATGAACCACAATTTGTGGCATATATCATTTTCCTTATTTGTACATGTCCGTCTTGTATCTATAACATCTATATTTTATGTCTGTGAGAAAATTTACACATAGATCATGTAAACAAAAAGAATGACAAAGCAAGAGACACTCAGGGACGGAGTCAGGACTAAATATTACCGGGTGCACCAAAAAAAATAATAATAAAAAAAAAAAAAAAAAAAAAATCCATGGGGTGCATTTAAGATCTTTAGGAAAAAATCGGTTTTTTTTCAAAAATTAACACTACATTGAAAAAATTCATTGGGTGCCCGGACACCCGTGGAACCCCCTAGCTCCGTCCCTGAGACACATAATTTGCAGAATTATATCTTTACCATGGTATTCTGCTAAGCAACATTTTTTATAGTATGAAAGGACCATTGAACTTCAAAATTCTGTTATAAACACTTATATAATTGTTCGTGAGGGTTATCAGATTGGGGTATATAGGTTTATTACCTTTTGTAGTTTTAGCATGTATTATATCACAGTTTACTGTGCGTTAAACAAAATTATCATGATTATTGTTTTATGATTGTTTGATATTGAAGTATTGCTTCTTTTCACACGCCAACAATAAAGCATATGTTCTCTAAAGCTCATCACATTATTAATATAAAACACAAGAAATTACAACTTACATGTTAGTACTACTCTAGAAAAGAATAAAGACAATCGAAAGGGACATTACTACCCAACCGATCAGACCAAAAAACAACATCTAAAGTATAAACAACAAACATGTACAAAGCTTTTCTTATGTTAAAAACAGTGTATAAAGAGAGTGCTAAAATTTTACCGGTGAGAGGTGTAATGACGAGGAGAGTTTTTGGGAGTGACAAACTCTTTCGAAGAAGGGTTGTAAGCTGAAGTCTCTCTACACGCCGTTTAAAAATAATATAATTAGGGTTATGAGGAGATGATATTAAGGTTTACTCGTATTAGTATGTGAATATATATTTTACCTCGGTGGGCCCACCTCTCTTAGTCAAACATACGGGCATAGTTGTTAAGATCCCAATCATCATCTTAATATTTTACGATACGATTAAGCAAAAACGATCCGGTTCTTATGTAGAATCTTAGCAAGCTTAAGACTTATAAGATCACGATCTTGACCACATGATCTTAAAATCAATTCTATCCGATCTTATTTTTTTTGAACCGCAAACTAAAACTACAAATTTATGAATTGTCTATATATCTATTTTATATCTATACTATCTATAAAACAAAAATGGTAAAAGTGAAAAGTCAAGAAAGTAAAATGTTAAAAACATTAAAAAGGAAATGTTGAAACACTTAATTAAGAGCAATTTTCAAACCCGACGGGTTGACCTAGTTTAATTTGACCCGTTTTTCGACCCAACTCGTCGGGTTGACCGGGTTTTAATTGACTCATTTTTCGACCGAAACGTTTCAACTGATTGAACCACCCAAGTCGTGAAAACTTAAAATTAATTTAAGAAATTAATTTGTTCTTTTACTTAAATGGAAGACTGAAAACTAATTTAGAAAACTTAAAACTAACGTATCCCATTTTTTGAATATTGAAATTAGCTATTAAAATTTGTTCTTTTACTTAAAATCGTTGTATGTTACAATAATTTACAGTTACATTTTGATTTTTTTACGTTGTATGAATAAATGTTATACAAAACAACTAACCAAAATATCACAATCATAATTATGTGTCGCGATAAAATCTCGTTGCTATCCACAAGTACTTATTTAGTATTTTATAATGTAAAAATATCATGTTAATTTTTTTAAACATTCCATTTTGATAATTTAGGATAACATTTTAATAAAACATTCATATAATTTTAGGGAGATGATTCGCACACTCCTAAAATTTATTGGGACACTCCACTGAGTGCAACAGACAGTTGTATATTAGATATAACTTGCTTTAACTACTTGTAAAATGGAGTATCCCAATAAAATTTGGTAGTGTGCTAATCACCTCTCATAATTTTATGTTTTTGATGTTTTCGTTATTTGGGTACTCTTAAATAAGCCGCCCAATGCAATGCCCCGTTAATACAACATGGCTAGGTCTTCTAACTCGAGATAATCAAAACTTGAATCTTTGTCTAGATGCATTCAACTCTTTGTCTAGATTAATTGAATCTAGACAAGTATATATCTTTTACACTTTAGTCCTCCATATTACAAAGTTACAAACCAACTAGTACACGTCTCTATATATAATAAGACTACAAGTAGATAATTTTTATATGGAATCTTTTGTTGAGTTACACATAGATGAGTTGATGGTTAAAGTGATGAGGAAGTATGAGCATCCCAAGTGTATATGATGCTTATGTAACTTTAGGTTTTTGGCTATGCTCGAGGCTTAGCTCGCCAAGTCTATTTAATTTGGTTAGTTGGCAGGAAGCGACTTTAATAAGAGCGCTATTGTTGAAAGGGGAGGGTTGAATAGGCGCGCTCATCACACTTTCTAGCAGACTTGCTGACGATCCTTCTGTCATGCATCCAAGAGGTAAAGTATTATAAATTCTTGTTTCACTTACTTTAGTATTTTTGTGCTTATAATTGTTGCATAGGACTTTCCTAGAACCATGGTTGACTATAGCAACAGAACTATATGTAAACATTGGCACTACAGCTAGATGAATATGTTAAGACTTGGGATGTTTTAGGGTCAATTAGTAAGATAGGCGACACTAGTATTTATGTAATCAAAATATAAGTGTGCTAATAGTGACCTGGTGACATAGAGCCTAGAGGGACTGACCTGTTAATGTGGTCTTGTTATATCCAGATTTTCTTAAGGCGCTGGGCCTTAATAAAAGGACTTTAGCTTGGTCCTAAACCAGAACCAGGTGTAGGACCGTCGGGTCTGCCTGGAACCACGCTTTTAGGGCCACCCTAGGACCACTCCTGGGATTTACCTGTTTTGCTCTTCTCTAATATCAATCGCATCTGTTGCAATACAGGTGATGACTATCATATGTACACACTGCCTGCGATCGCCAGGAAATGCAACCTTAGCCATAGAAGCAGGAGCAGGAGATCTTGCAATCCAATCAATGCAGAAGTTCCACTGAGGCATATCAGCTGCATAAAAACTCTTGTCTCATGATCCGTAATCTTGTTGCCAGGAATCCAGAAAACAGGTCAATTTTTCATTACGTATTAAAGGCATTGTTGATTATTTCCTATGGTTTTTAAAACATGTCTTTATCGTTGCACAGGACTCTTTTGTTTGGTAATGTTATTGAGAAGATCATACGTAATGCCAAACCACAAAAGCTGCAAAGAGTCAGCTACCGCTGCTATTAGAGACTTGGGGCTTAATAATTACAACTCGTAGCCATGTTATCAGATCTTGCCCAAAAAGGAGATGTATTGGTTTTACTTGGAACAATGATGTGATGTACAATTTTGTTATAGTAAGTTGTAGACAATGGCCTTGTTGAGCTGCATTGCATGTATAGGGAAAGCAACATGCGATGTTGAAGAATGCGCAACCTTGGCCCTGAGGAATACAATATTGTTGGGGATGACATCTTCCATAAAAAATACCATCGCAATAAAGCCCTTCACAACACCAATCAAGCGCCCCACACGACTGGTCACCATAAATGCAATTCCTACTCGGGGATGATTTCCGTGAAAGTGTCAATACCTTCCCATCTTCCAAAAGGAATTTTCCAATATGAGCTGGATTGGCTTGCACAAAGGGACGGTATAGGGAAAGGCACGATTTACTAGCCATTTGAACTGGATTGGCCCCACACGGCTAGTCACCATGAATGCAATTCCTACTCGGGGATGATTTTCGTGAAAGGCCAATCTAGCTCAACAAGGCGATTGTCGGTGTTCAAATTGGAAAATTCCTTTTGGAAGATGGGAAGGTATTAACACTTTTACAAAAATCATCCCCAAGTAGGAATTGCATTTATGTTGACCACCCGTGTGGGGCGCTTAATTGGTGCTGTGAAGGGCTTTATTGCGATGGTATTTTTGATGGAAGATGTCATCCCCAACAATATTTTATTCCTCAGGGCCAAGGTTGTGCCTTCTTCAGCAACACATGCTGCTTTCCCTATCCATGAAGTGCAACATCAACAAGGCCATTGTCATTAAGTTTTAAATGATAATTATACGAATGTTGATTAGACAAATCATTCAATCAACAATTATATTATTATGGTTTAACCAACATATTTATATCACGAACCCATATATATATATATATATATATATATATATATATATATATATATATATATATATATATATATATATGTTCATTATGTATGAAGTATACATATATAGCTTAAAGAAATAGAGTTATTATAAGATAGCGTGAAGAAGTTGAATGTTTGAGGTTCCCGTTGCCGAGGTTTATTGAAAAGAAAGGTATTAATTGTCGAATCATATCAATATAAAACTATGAACCATGGGGGCAAGTATGTTAATGATTAGCACCGATTAATAGCTTAGCATTAGGTGCGTGGTATCACACTATCACAGCAAACATGAACTGATGAAAGTGAATGGTAATAGTCAAATGTATCCATACTTTTGTTACTTTTAAAGTTTCTTTAAAATAAAGTCCAACTTGTTTTGTATGACCGGTGAATTTTTAGCATTCTATTTCTTTCAGTGAAATGTATACGTTCACAACTTTCATTTAGAATTAGAAAAAAATTATTTTCCGAAAAATTGACATACTACAGAAACAACATACAGTCGGTTCACAAATTCAATATAAAAGCAAATATAAAGGATCTGATTCAAGGGGTTCGACTTAATGTCATTGATGGCTCAAGTACACTCTCATGGCAAATCTGAGGTTTGTAAAGCATGAATCCTTGTTAGTCCGATTTCAGGGATCCACTCAGACCAATGAAAAACAAAACAAAAAGAAACGAAAAAGACTTTACATGTTCTGATCCAATTAAATACCAAATGAGCTGTATAACTTGTGCAGCTAGTGCTTACATCTACGAACAGGTCTCTAGGTTGGAAACTAAAAATGCCCATGTATAAAAGGGAGGATATGAAATTTATGAGCCCTGGAAATAAGCATACAATTAGAGTCATATACTAACAATATCTTAAATAGCTGAACCAAAATAGGGTATAATCGAGTGAACCAGCATACCTCATTGGCGACAAAATGGTTCCCCTTCAGAAATATCTTAACATACACCTTCTTTTCTATCTCAAGTCTATCTGACACCTGCATCCGTCTGAAAGCGGTAAAAATCAATACCAATTTCCATAACATTTGTTGCGAACAGTAAACATTCCTTCTTAAAATAACTACAATAGTTGTTATCAGTCATATTGATGAATGTCACTTGCCTGACCTTGATGAAACAAAGCCTTTGCATTATTATCACCATCACGCAATGTAAATTCTATGTCTATCAATGCTCCCTTTGCATCTGTAACACCCAAAATTTTATATTTTAGTAAAATGTATATAGTATTCCAGAAACTTGGATTGACAAGAAGTTTTTGCTGTTGCACAGTAGATACGGCGTATTGACCTATGTTTCAGGAAACTAGTTTTAAAGAAAAGGGACTATCCGTGTAATGGTTCTCCCACCAGGGACTAATTCTGTCAATAGGTGAAAGTTAAATTAAAACACTTATATCTTTTAGATAACCTTAGGATTCATCAGAAGTTCCTGGACTCTTCTTTTCCCTCCTTCTGTATAACGTCACACACACACTCTATCCATCAAAAAGCTAGGGTTTCAATTTAAGGTTAATTTTAAGCAAGGTTTAAGCAAGATATCACCTCACATAAGCTCATAAACGTATATACTTGTGTTCCCACAAGTTAATTTGAGGTAAATCATATCTTGATCTTTAAATTGTTTTTTAGAGCTCCCTTTTTTGTGGTAAAGCTTAAAGAATAAGTTTTTATGCCATTTGTGGGGTTCTAGTAGAATTTCACATGATTATGTGGAATTATGATTTTTAAGAAATCATCAAGAACACTAGTAATCGTGTATAAGATCTTGGTTATATTATAGGTACCTTGTTAGGGTGCCATAACATCAGTTTATGATGTTGATTTTCAGAAAGTGTGTATATGTCACACGTTAAGCCGCGGAACCAAACACCCGCTTATGGCTTAGTTCATTCTTAATGGTTGATTATGACAAGTTAAGCCATATTCTTAGTAATCCTTGTGTTAATTACAATTTACATGTTCATAAGTTATATGGTTAGCCGGTGACGTTTATGGGGAGCTCGCGATAGATTACAAGCTATATCAAGGTGAGTAACATATATTACATTAGAAACAGGACCTTTCTAGCCTGTTAGATATATCACCTACTCGTGTTACGAGTTTATATTAGTATAATTGTGTATTATGTGTTTTAATACCCTACGTGATATATCACATGTGAAATAGCTTAGACGGGTCAAAATAGCCCATATTGACCCATGTGGTCTCAGTAATATGTTTTTAGCATAACTATTGAATCATTGCTTAGTTTAACATCCTATGTGGATGATACAAATAAAAGAGATGTTCCGAAAATGGAATTAGACATCCTACGTGATCACGCGTTCCAAAGTGGAACTTACATCCTATGTGGATGACATGAGCCTTTAGATGGCTTACGTCTCAAAGTGAGACTTAGACATCCTATGTGGATGACCAGCATGCTTATATGACTCGTTAGTTCGCTTTAAGCGAAGTTTAGACATCCTTAGTAGGTGACCAGTATATTATGTTCATATTATGACCCAAAGTGGGTCTTAAACATCCTACGTGGATGACTCGTAAGAGCACATGAGACACTAAATACTTAATGCAATGTATAGACATCATTAATGGATGAATAGCGCATCATGTGATGCACCCCTAAGATCAGATAAGTCGTCCTAAGTGGACGACGAGAGCTTTAAAAGCTACTTAGAACCAAATAAGGATTCATGACGTTCTATGTATATGACTAGTACATATATGACAGTTATATCATTCATGTGTATGATTATGAAGCACGTAGCCTCGATTACAAGTGCTATTAAGCATCATGATCACCAAGTGGGGAAGTATTTAACGAAGCAACCTTCTAGCTTTATATCTTATATTTTCAGTTTATATGCGTTATCTCACTAAGCTTATTGCTTACGTTGCTTCGTTTATGTTTCTTATAGGTGAGATCGAGTTTAAGGCTAAGGGTCGCGGGTTAGCTATCGGTAGAGCTCATGGGTAATCGAGCTTATCCTAAACCCTCTCTAATACCAAGAAACGCCCTAGGTTGTTATATTTTGGGTAAAAAAAAAAAATCTAGTATGGGCGTTTCAAGTTGGTATCAGAGCTGTGGTTTAAGGGATTTAGGTATCCACCGTAGATGGATACTTAGACTTAAACCTAGGCTCTGGACGACCTGTAGAGTCACACATTCCGCATGTGCATATAATTTCAGTAATAGTGCAATATACGTTATCAACATGTTGAGCATGTATATTATTGTTCATGAATTCTGTATAATATGATGACAGTGAAAACTTAGCTATATGATGAAATTCTTACGACGCCTGGCCAACGTGGTAATAATTGCATCACATAACGAGTGTTTACTGGCATCATGTCATACTTAACGATTGAACATGTTGGTAGGATGATTCGTGACAAATCAAGTTATAGTATAGATATAGTAAGCTCAAGAGATCCGCAAAGAAATACGGATAACCCGAGGTCGTTTTCCGTGTGAAGGGTGAATGGAATTCCGAATTATCGATTCGGAAAACGTGTCGTGAAAAGTGGTACAAAGTGATATTGATGAGATTACGCTAATGATATAGCAAATAAGGCACAATTAATCAATTAAGCACGTAATTCAACTAAACAAACCAAAAACGTAACGTAGAATCGAAAACCGTAAATTAAAACGTGAAATAAACGTCAACGCGCAAAATAAAATGCGACTTTTAAGCTACGCGAATCCTACGGACTTGAAAATAATTTCTAAAAATCAAAAATGATAAAAGAAAATTTTGAGAAAAAGAAAAATATTTTTTTTTGACTTTTTATGTATTTTTTATGAATTAAAAACTATTTTAACTAATTAAAAATTAAAAGAAAATGAAAATAAAGTGAGAAAAATAAAAATTAAATTTTGAAAATTATAAAATAACTAAAAAGAAATTTTAAAATTAAAAACTAATTTTTTTGGCTTTTTATGTAATTTCTAGAAATTAAAAACAATTAAATCTAATTAAAAATTCAAAAGAAATTCAAATTAAATGAGAAAAATACAAAATAAATTTCTAAAAATCTAAAATAACTAAAAATAATTTTATAATATTTTTTTGGATTTTTCTGGACTTTTTCTGATTTTTTTTTGGAATTTTTGGTAATTAAAAAGTATTTAAAAATGAATAAAAAGGAAAATAAAATAGGAAAAATAGCAAATAAGCTTGGAAAAATCTGAAAATTTCAGGAAAATTCTAAAATGATAAAATAAGCTTGAGAAAAAAATTTGAAACAAAAATAAGCTAGGAAAATGCTTAAAAGCTTGAAAACAGCTGATTTGGAGTGCTTATTTATAAGCACTCCTGACCAAAATGACTTGAAACTTTTAACAGATGATTATTGAACTTGTAGAAGCTTAATGGAACACTTGAGAATCAATTTGAAGCACAGAAACACAGATATGAGCACAAATAGCTCAAATAAGCAAAGTGTGATAAGCTATAAGCTGAAACAGTATAAGCAAAGGTCCAAAATCAAGGTACACAGCAACTTATGGTATAAATGAACTCAGATGACCAATAATATTCAACTTATGATGACTAGAAACAATTTGCAGCCCTATATGTGAATTCAGAAACAAGTCTCAAACACTCAACTTGATAAGCTGTTTGAACAGTGATAATAAGCTGAATAGTGTAAACTTTGGATGCTATTTACTCACAAGCTACCATAGAACAGTAATCCACCAAGAAATAAGACTTCCAATTTACTTAAGAGCTTCAAATTAACCTAGATCTTTAGTGAACTGCTGAGTGCACAGGGCACTTAATGCTGAGACAGTCAACTTAAGTGAGCTTATTTGATGAGCAAATAAGCTCCAAACCACAAAGTTCTTTTTGAAAATTGAAAACCTACTAACAAGTGTTTCAAAACAGCTTTTAGAAAGTAATTTGGACCAAAAATGAGTGCTGAGCACCAGATTGAAAATTAGACCAAAACAGACCACCCAAAAAGTTTGTTGACTTTTGTGATGAACTCAAACTTGACTAATTTGAACTTTGCTACTAATTTACTGATTACTGAAGTTGTATTAAGCAATTATACTATTACTAAAGGCTACTACTACTGATTTGCTACTATTCTCTAAGCTACTTAATCTAAAATTCCAACTAAGCTCAACTGTTTTTAAATTACCTAGTGCTATTGACTTTTACCTATTGAACTATTATTTTTATTGCTACTACTACTTATTATTATTATACTATTGTGACAGATTTAAACCAATTCAAACCACTAGATGCTACTTAATACTAGTAAACTCAACCTAGCCAAACACTCCTTTATATTCTGTCAACAAAAGAAATTACCACAGATTGTACCAAATGAACTCCAATTCACAACCTATGAACTCAATATGATCACTGAAGATAAAATAAATCCAAAAACACAGATCTCAGATGCAAGCTTCACTCAAAAAATAGATCCATAGGTTATGACAGATATGAAACTACAATGAGTATTCAAACAACAATATACCACTTCAAATACCAAAACAGATTAACACTACTAGTATTCAATCACTAACAACAACTATTGAGCACAAACAAACAAGTAACACAGATCTAATACTACTAATTTTGAGAGGAACGAAAATAAGTAAAAACTTACAAAAGCCACTCTCCCTCAGCAACAATTGAGGGAGTTCACTAAGCTAGCCTGTCTTTTGACAGGCCAATGGGACACCTTATTGGCTGCCTTTACTCCAAAATAAGCTCAGCTTATTCACAATAAGCTGATGTTTGACCAACAGTTGACTTTTTAAGCTTTTTGAGAGTATGAGAGTTTGGTGCCTTAGATAGTATCACAAAAGCTATAAACAGCTTATATGAAACTATTTGAACAAATGAAAAGCTTGTTGAAGCTTTTGTAAATAAGACTTGATAATTTTTTTATATTTTCTGATTTTTATATATATTTTTTTTTTTTTTTTTTTTTTTTTTTTTTTTTTCTTTTTATGCAAACTTGAAATAACAAATAAGTAATAAATAAAAAGTATAACTGAATTGAAAAGACAATAAGTAAATGATAACAATAAGCAAAGAACAATAAGTAAATAAGCAATAAGCTGAAAATTAAGAAAGAAGAAATAAGACAAACTGAATTTAAATTTTATTAATAAAAATGATTCAATACAGAATAGAAATTGACAGCATAACAATATATTGAAAAAGGCACACCTACAACAATGAAATAAGGGGGGTATTTATAAGTGAGGTGTGATGCTAGGGTTTGCAGTCCTCTGTGTCCACCTCATCAATCCTTGTGATGTTTGTGTTTCTTTGGTCCCATCTGAGCCGTTTGATTCATTTCTAGATGCTTCCATTCAATGATGACCCTTGATTGATTGATTGATAGATTGTGAATCCTACGTGTGAGAGCTCATTGGTACACGCGTCCTCTGTCATGTGCCTGTCACTCCTGACACGTGCACGGCCTTCTAGAAGGTCCCAATCATTAGTAATTAATTAGTACGAGGTAAATTGGACGGGGTAAAAAGTTAGGGTTCATGGAACAGTGCCAATTTCTGGGTAATAAGTAAAAGGGGGCGCGGGTTATTATTTTTAAAAGGTATTTATTGCGTTGGGTCGGGTTTGGAAAGGGTAGGCCGGGTATAGTTTTATTAGTGGTGGGCTTTGGCTAGTGGGCTGATGGGGAGTGGGTAAAAGGTTTTGGGCTGTTTCTTGTGGATCCGGATAGTTAAGGTTTAGGACTAATAGATTATAAGTAAGGACTAATGTTATGAATTTGCAAACCATAGGGACCAAAACTGTAATGTGCCCAAAGTATCTTCCAAGGGTATTAGTTGACAATCTTCAAATCATGGAGGACCAATGTGGCTGTTTCTTTGAATATTTCTTTGAGGGATCATTTTTGCCAAATACTGAAAGTGAGGGACTAAAACTGCCAATTCTTCAAACTTTTGCCCAGGGACCAAATATGTAATAAGATGAATCTCTGAGGACTTCTAATCATATAATGAGCTTTTCTTTGTCATTTTGCTTCCCCGGCTCCGGCTTTTGACACTTTCCATTCTCGTGCTCGTTTTTGTCGGTTTTGCTGTGTTTTTGTTCATTTTTTTTCATATCCGTACCTGCACATACACAAATACAAAAACATGCATTCTCTTGGCATTTTTGGTTAGTATTTGGTATTTATGGTCTGAAATAAGGTCTAAAAAGGATGAGTGATTATGCACTCATCAAAATCCCCCAGACTAAGGTATTGCCGTGCCCTCACGCAATGTCATCACCTCACGCTTAAGAGATAAATAATTTCAAAACTTCTCTTTACTGACGTTGTAAAGTAGCAATGATGTTCAAGAGAGATAGTAAAATCATTTATTCTAAAAAACGCTCCGTTTTCCGATTTTCATGAATAACAACTACAACTACTATTTTTTTGTACTTTTCCATTTTTATATAGGTGACGGTTTGATTTGACTTTCATTATCAATTCTTATCTGTTGATAACTTTCAGGGTCAACGAGTAGAAACACTTCTCACAGAGAAGAGACCGTACGGATAAAAATCGTCATCCTTGATTTTTCACAAGCTCCCAAACTAAGCGTAAAATCGAGATCATTGTTTATCCAGAAGTTAGATGCTAACACTGCCCACAAAAGTTACTTGTGTATTACCTCTTGTCCCCAGGTCCTAAGTTTTGTATCTAAAGATTTTAATTTGTGAGAAATGAATTGCTTCATATTTTCTCGTTTCGATATTTGTTAGTCCGATAAGAGCACAAAATTTGAACTCTAAGTAGTTTCCAAACTTTCCCTCGAAAACCCCTGCATACAAAAATCGGGTCCACATGAAGGTCTCTGATTTAACACGATTTGTGGAGGTCCCCTTTTTATTTACGACCGAGACATACCATGTTTGATACCCGAAACGGAAGCTTTTTATTAGGGAAACCCCCGGAGTCGAAGTTTGGCATTTTTGCATAATCATAAGCACTTTAATAATACTTTTGTCCTTAGTCCTTTATTCTTTTACAGTCAACGGTTTATGAGCCGCCAAGATGTAAGAGTTTTATTATGACTTTGGATTTCTATCCGCTGCTTTTTTATAGCTTTGGATTCCTCTGCCTTTTATTTTGGCTTTGGACTATTATTATTGATATTCATAACTATATGCCAAACCCCAAGTCCTACGGCCTTTACTAAGATCACAACATCGGCTGCGAACCGGCAAGATGCAATAGTCTATTTCACCGTAACACTGGCAGTACCCCTATGTGTACCAAACCCCTGTATGCAGAAATTTTGTTGGGAACGAGAAAAAACTAAGTATTGCCCAAACCGTATACCCTTAATTAATCCTAGACATCTATTTAATATTGGTGATGTTGCTGATGGGAACAAGGAGGCCACAAGTACCTCTCGTGGGTTTTTTAAATCCCAGTAATGCGATCCGTGTATAGCACGAAACTTCTAAATAAACTCTATCATTCCTCGATCTCCGCAAATTTAAAATCCCAAATAATGAGATCCGCGGATGCTTAGCCATAATCTTATGATTATTTTGGTTAAGGGAAACAAGCTAGGGCTCAACACGCCCGGTCAAGTCGGAACATTTATTTCTACTCTCGCCGGTAGGAAAGTCAAAACAAGGTGTCAAAACTTATTATTCATATATATATATATATTTTTTTTTCATTCATTCATTTTTTTTTTTTTTTTTTTTTTTTTTTTTTTTTTTTTTTTTTTTGAATTATAAAACGGTGACAAAAATTAAAATTTTTTGGTGGAAAACGGAGTTGCGTAAGTTAACAGCTCAGACGATGGTACAGGTCAAATCGAATCGAAGATTCACCCCCCCAGACTAAAGTGAAACATTGTCCTCAATGTTTTAAGGGACGGGTAATCCTACGTAAAATCTAAGGCCGTTTATTAAGTATGTCAAGAGATAAACGTTAGTCGATAAGATTTTGGATATGGTGAATTTCCGAAAGAGCAGCGAAGGATGAGACTCGAGTGGAGAGAACGACAAACCACGAGCACGAGAGTCTTCAAACTTCGGGGAAATTCCTGAACATTCATAAACAACAACCACGAAAACACGAGTTTGGAAAGGGTCGCCCCCCTCACGTCACGTTATTAGAAAATAGAAAATATAGAAAATGAAAATGGATAAGCATGGGGTGCCTCCCACGAAGCGCTTGTTTTTGTTCACCGAGTCACATGAGCTTGACTCGATCCCCGAATTTAATCGTCCTTGGGGAAAGTCTGGAGATCCGGGACAACCATGGGTGGTATGTCCCCTCCAAAGTAATGTTTAACACGATGACCATTCACTTTAAAATTAGGACCATTAGGTTGAGCAAGTTCAACGGTCCCATAAGGAAATACTTGGGTAATGGTGAATGGTCCAGACCAACGGGTTTTAAGTTTGCCCGAGAAAATCTTTAATCGAGAATTGAAAAGAAGGACTCGATCACCAACATTGAAGACGCGATCTTTAATTTTAGCATCGTGAATCCTCTTTGTCTTCTCTTTGTAGATCAAAGAATTCTCATAGGCCTGATCACGAAGCTCGACTAATTCATTCAACTGAACTTTTCGGTGATCACCCGCGGTTTGTAGGTCAAAATTAGCATGTTTCAAGGCCCAGTAGGCCTTGTGCTCAAGTTCAAAGGGCAAATGGCAGGCTTTCCCGTAAACCAGCTTGTAAGGGGTGCACCCAATGGGTGTCTTGTAAGCGGTCCGGAAAGCCCAAAGTGCATCATCTAACTTATCGGCCCATGAAGCACGATGTTCACCTACGGTCCTTTCTAAAATACGTTTCAAGCCACGATTGGAAACCTCAACTTGACCACTCGTCTGTGGATGATATGCCGTAGAAAGACGATGTGTGACACCATATTTGAGCATAACTTTTGCAAATTGATCATTACAGAAATGGGTCCCACGATCGCTTATGATAGCACGAGGCGCACCAAATCGGGCGAAGAGACTTTTAAGAAATTTTACAACAACTCGGGCGTCATTGGTGGGTAGCGCCTTCGCTTCGACCCATTTAGACAAGTAGTCGACGGCCACGAGTATATATTTGTTACCACGAGAAGACGGGAATGGACCCATGAAATCGATACCCCAGACGTCAAAAATTTCACAGACTTGGATGGCATTTTGAGGCATCTCGTCCTTCTGAGTAATTTTCCCTTGACGCTGGCAAGAATCACATGATTTAACCAACTCATGAGCATCCCGGTAAATCGTCGGCCAGTAGAAGCCGGAATCAAAAACTTTCTTAGCGGTGAAGTTGGCACCATGATGTCCCCCCGTGGGTCCATTGTGGCATGCCATAAGAATTTCAGCGGCTTCCTTGCCGTGAACGCACCGCCGGATCACTTGATCCGCACAAATCTTAAACAAATAGGGATCGTCCCAGAAATAATGCTTAACATCTTTGAAGAATTTTTTCTTCTGCTGGAACGACATCCCTTTCCGGATAAAATTCCCCGCATGGTAATTCGCAAAGTCGGCGAACCATGGGGTACTAGAATCACTATGTGATAAACTCCCCAGTGTCTCGAGAGGAAATGCTTCGTTAATCTCCTTTTTCTCGAAAACACTTTGATGGGGATTCTCTAAACGCGATAGGTGATCAGCAGCAAGGTTCTCGGCTCCCTTTTTATCTCGAATTTCAACTTTGAATTCTTGAAGGAGGAGAACCCACCGCATCAAGCGTGGCTTAGCATCTTGCTTCGCCATAAGATACTTAAGAGCCGAATGATCCGTGTACACTATGCATTTCTTCAAAAGCAAATAAGATCGAAATTTTTCAAAAGCGTAAATGACGGCTAACATTTCTTTCTCCGTAGTCGTATAATGGTATTGAGCGTCGGTCATTGTTTTACTAGCATAGTGTATCGGCTGAAAATGTTTAGACTTGCGTTGCCCCAGGACTGCACCAATAGCATAATCGCTAGCATCGCACATTAGCTCAAAGGGCAAGTCCCAGTCGGGGGCAATTAAGACGGGAGCCTCCGTTAACTTCTTTTTAAGAACATTAAATGCTTCGATGCATTCATTTGAGAAGATAAACGGAGCATCTTTTTCAAGCAAGTGTGTCAGAGGCCGGGCTATCTTAGAAAAATCTTGAATGAAACGTCGGTAAAAGCCGGCATGACCTAAAAAACTTCTAATTCCTTTAACGGTCGTGGGATGAGGTAATTTTGCAATAACGTCGACTTTAGCTCTATCGACCTCAATCCCAGATTTCGAAATCTTGTGGCCGAGGACAATGCCCTCTTTGACCATGAAATGGCATTTCTCCCAATTTAGAACCAAGTTGGTGTCTTCACACCGTTTCAGCATATTTTCTAAATGGGAGAGGCACGAAGTAAAAGAATCTCCATAAACCGAGAAATCATCCATGAAAACTTCCATGGTTTTCTCGATCATATCCGAAAATATCGACATCATACACCTTTGGAACGTGCCTGGAGCATTGCATAAGCCAAAAGGCATACGACGATAGGCAAACGTACCATAAGGGCAAGTAAAGGTAGTCTTTTCCTGGTCCGGAGGGTCAATTGGTATTTGAAAATAGCCGGAAAATCCATCAAGAAAACAATAGAACTCATTTCCCGCTAGGCGTTCTAGCATTTGATCCATAAATGGAAGTGGGAAATGGTCCTTACGAGTCGCATCATTCAATTTACGATAATCAATACAAACTCTCCATCCGGTAACAAGACGTGTCGGAATCAATTCATTATCTTCATTTGTAACGACGGTCATTCCACCTTTCTTCGGTACGCAGTGGACCGGGCTAACCCAAGAGCTATCCGAGATTGGATAAATCATTCCGGCATCGAGGAGTTTGATAACTTCCTTTTTGATAACCTCATGAATTTTTGGGTTAACCCGTCGTTGTTGCTGAACGGACGGTTTGAAATTATCTTCAAGTAAGATCTTATGCGTGCAAAAACGAGGGTCGATACCCTTAATATCAGAAATTTGCCAAGCGATGGCACTCTTATGCTTCCTGAGCACATCTAAGAGACGTTTCTTCTCCTCATCCTTAAGTTCCTTAGAAATAATAACGGGAAGTTTGTCGGTTCCTTCCAAAAATGTGTATTCGAGATGAGGAGGTAAATCCTTGAGCTCGGGCTCCGGAGGATTCTCAGTAGACGGCTTAACTTCTTTAACGTCGGCCATTTTAAGGTCAAGCGGAGGGAGGGACGGGTTGGGATCTTCATTTAACAATTTCTCAATCAAAAATACATCCCCCTCCGGGTCACAATCAGAATGATCAATTTCCGGTGAAATCGAATCATTAGCAAGAAAGGCCTCGATCTCTTCCAAGATGAAATCACTTCCCTCAAATGGAGTAAGGGAAGGGGAAGGATCGGAAATTATCGGTTCAGAAGAATGAGTGGGATTGCCACTCGAAGCAAGTTCGGTAAAACCAAGTAACTCTTGAGCGTACTCTTCCGTAACTTCATCGATAACGTCGATTCGGTTAACGGAATATTTGTCAAACTCGGAGGAGTACCTCGCGGTTTGATCCAAGTTAAAAGTTACGGCTTCGGTACCAACGCGTAAGGTAATTTCTTCATCGAAAACATCAATCAAAGCACGGCCAGTCCTTAGGAAACCTCTTCCGAGAATGAGAGGTACCCGCGGATCAGCATCAAAATCAACAACGACAAAATCGGCAGGGAAATGGAATTTTCCCACATTAACAAAGACATCCTCGGCTATTCCCATCGGGCGGGAAGTAGTTCGGTCGGCAAGCTCGAGGGTCATACAAGTCGGAGTCAAATTGGGTAAAGACAATTTCTTCCAAATTGATAACGGCATTAGGTTAATGCTAGCGCCAAGATCGGCCAAGGCGAAGCATTGAACCATCCCAGGGAAATTACACGGAATGAGAAATCGACCGGGGTCTTCAAGCTTTTCGGGGAGCTTTTTGAGAATAACCGCCGAACAATTCTCATTCATCTGGGTGCGAGATTTTTCAAACAATTTTTCTTTGTTATTCAAAAGACCTTTTAGCATTGAAGCAAATTTAGGCATCAAAAGTATAGCATCCGCGAGAGTTATGTCAAAATGTAGCTCTTGAAAAACTTGGTAAAACTTTTCCATCTGAATTTTATCTCTCTCACGGTGCGTTTGTTCGTTTAAGCGTGACGGATAAGGTAATTTTGTTTTGACGGGTGTTTCTTTCTCAGATTCGTAAACAACTTTATCTTTTCCTTTGGACGTCGGGACCACCGGAGGTTGGATGTTCTCGGTCCTTCCATTATCAGTAGGAATTCCCGTATCCGTTGTCACCTCGGTTTCACGGACGACTACCTTGGGAGACGAAGAAGAAGAAGGGGTAGTCGGAGCCGTTGGTCCATTGATTACCACACCACTCCTAGTCGTAATTGCTTTTGCATCACCCTGCGGGTTAGCAATTGTGTTGCTCGGAAGAGAGCCAGACGTCGATGCTTGATTCATTTGTATAAAACTGCTCATCATTTGCTTAAGCTCATTCGTTTGACGACTCATGGTTGTGTCGATTTCCTTCTTAAGCTCGACCCTCATATTGTTGATTTGATTTTGCATTGCTCGAAGGTTAACTTCGTTCGTTTTTATGTAATTAGCAAGCTCAGGAGAAGGTTGCGGTGGTTGATAAACTTGTTGTGGTAGAGGGGCTTGATAATTGTTTCCACGGTTTTGATTGTAACCTTGGTTTTGATAACCTTGGTTAGTTTGAGGATAACGGTTTTGATTAGTTTGCACGGGTGGAAACCCAGGTGGACTTGTTTGGTTAGTACGAAAACCTTGGTTTTGATTGTAGTTCACGGCTGCTATGTTAGCATTATAAACTTGGCCATCGGTGGCTTGACAATCATAATACGGATGCGGTCCACCACAAATCACACATTTTTCATTAACGGCTTTAACGGTCTCGGGTTTTTGGTTCTGCAACTTAAACTCTTTCATCATACAACGGATTGCGTCGGTAAGTTCGGCCAATTCCGATGATTGGACCGACGAAGGTGAAGGAGGAGTAAAAGAAGTCACTTTCGAAACATTCGGTTTGTTACGAGAAGTCGGAACCTTAGATTTGTTCTCAATAATCGTCAAAATATCCCTAGGCGTACGATTCAAGATATTGCCACCGGCGGCTGCGTTTAAAGAATCTTGATCGTTTTGCGTCAAAGCGTTATAAAACGTGTCGATTTGGTGTAACTCGGAGAAACCATGGTGAGGACATTTTCGAAGAAGATCCTTAAAGCGTTCCCATGCCTCACCAAAGTTCTCATCAAAACGTTGTTGAAAATTAGTTATATCATTCTTAAGATTAGTCGTTTTGGACGGCGGAAAGAAATGATTAACAAATTTCGAGACGAGTTCTTCCCATGTGTGAATTGATCGAGGGGGTTCTTTTTCGAGCCAAATCCGGGCTGAACCCTCGAGTGAAAATGGGAACAACATCAATTTGATAGCATCGTGAGGGACATCCTTAAATTTCAAAGTCGAAGTTAGCTTATTAAACCATCGGATGTGTGCGTGAGGATCGTCCCTCTCAAAACCGTGAAATTGTTTTGACGTAACAAGTTGAATCAATCCAGTTTTAAGTTCAAAATTATCGGAAAGGATTGGTGGTAAAACAATTGCATCCCCGTATCCCTCGGTGGGACACTGGAGCAATTCTTGCATAGTACGTTGATCGTAAACCGGTTGTGGTCCCATCGGCGGGATCACATTGTTTTGGATACCACCCATCGGCGGGGGTCCCAAGTGTTGTTCGTTTGGGTTCATTTCCTCCGTATTAGGAAATAGAACTCGGTGTGTGTGACGAAACAAACTTTCCGGATTTGAAAGTGGTGAAACAAGTCGTTTAGACGTAGATCGTGTGTTCATACACCACAAAAATCAAAATTTTGAAAAATAAAAGGAAAAATAAATTTGAAAAGGAAAATCTTTTTGTGTTTTTGTTTTTATAAAGCAAAACTTAAACTTAAACTTTTGTTTTTTTCTTTTTCAAACGTTACGTTAATTGTAAACCGTTTCCCTTAATCTACTCGCGACGGAACGGGAGAGAAGAATGGATCTCTCTTCAGCTTGCAATTTAATGTCAAAGCTTCCGTATTTTCCGCTTATTCGGTTGTAGAATTAAAGTAATCCGACTTGCAACTAATTTCACGCGTAGTTATATTGAGAAACTTTTTTGGTTTACAACGCCCTTTCTTTCGATCGGAACGAGGCTGTAACTTTATTATTTTTTTGGTATTTTTGTGAAAACACTTTAGGAAAAGTGTTTTTGATTTTTCGATATTTATATAATATATACAAAATAGAGGAAGGCTTATCAAAACACAATTTTTCAAAAACGAAATTTCAAAAATTCACTTCAACCTTCCCCGGCAGCGGCGCCAAAATTGATTCGTGACAAATCAAGTTATAGTATAGATATAGTAAGCTCAAGAGATCCGCAAAGAAATACGGATAACCCGAGGTCGTTTTCCGTGTGAAGGGTGAATGGAATTCCGAATTATCGATTCGGAAAACGTGTCGTGAAAAGTGGTACAAAGTGATATTGATGAGATTACGCTAATGATATAGCAAATAAGGCACAATTAATCAATTAAGCACGTAATTCAACTAAACAAACCAAAAACGTAACGTAGAATCGAAAACCGTAAATTAAAACGTGAAATAAACGTCAACGCGCAAAATAAAATGCGACTTTTAAGCTACGCGAATCCTACGGACTTGAAAATAATTTCTAAAAATCAAAAATGATAAAAGAAAATTTTGAGAAAAAGAAAAATATTTTTTTTTGACTTTTTATGTATTTTTTATGAATTAAAAACTATTTTAACTAATTAAAAATTAAAAGAAAATGAAAATAAAGTGAGAAAAATAAAAATTAAATTTTGAAAATTATAAAATAACTAAAAAGAAATTTTAAAATTAAAAACTAATTTTTTTGGCTTTTTATGTAATTTCTAGAAATTAAAAACAATTAAATCTAATTAAAAATTCAAAAGAAATTCAAATTAAATGAGAAAAATACAAAATAAATTTCTAAAAATCTAAAATAACTAAAAATAATTTTATAATATTTTTTTGGATTTTTCTGGACTTTTTCTGATTTTTTTTTGGAATTTTTGGTAATTAAAAAGTATTTAAAAATGAATAAAAAGGAAAATAAAATAGGAAAAATAGCAAATAAGCTTGGAAAAATCTGAAAATTTCAGGAAAATTCTAAAATGATAAAATAAGCTTGAGAAAAAAATTTGAAACAAAAATAAGCTAGGAAAATGCTTAAAAGCTTGAAAACAGCTGATTTGGAGTGCTTATTTATAAGCACTCCTGACCAAAATGACTTGAAACTTTTAACAGATGATTATTGAACTTGTAGAAGCTTAATGGAACACTTGAGAATCAATTTGAAGCACAGAAACACAGATATGAGCACAAATAGCTCAAATAAGCAAAGTGTGATAAGCTATAAGCTGAAACAGTATAAGCAAAGGTCCAAAATCAAGGTACACAGCAACTTATGGTATAAATGAACTCAGATGACCAATAATATTCAACTTATGATGACTAGAAACAATTTGCAGCCCTATATGTGAATTCAGAAACAAGTCTCAAACACTCAACTTGATAAGCTGTTTGAACAGTGATAATAAGCTGAATAGTGTAAACTTTGGATGCTATTTACTCACAAGCTACCATAGAACAGTAATCCACCAAGAAATAAGACTTCCAATTTACTTAAGAGCTTCAAATTAACCTAGATCTTTAGTGAACTGCTGAGTGCACAGGGCACTTAATGCTGAGACAGTCAACTTAAGTGAGCTTATTTGATGAACAAATAAGCTCCAAACCACAAAGTTCTTTTTGAAAATTGAAAACCTACTAACAAGTGTTTCAAAACAGCTTTTAGAAAGTAATTTGGACCAAAAATGAGTGCTGAGCACCAGATTGAAAATTAGACCAAAACAGACCACCCAAAAAGTTTGTTGACTTTTGTGATGAACTCAAACTTGACTAATTTGAACTTTGCTACTAATTTACTGATTACTGAAGTTGTATTAAGCAATTATACTATTACTAAAGGCTACTACTACTGATTTGCTACTATTCTCTAAGCTACTTAATCTAAAATTCCAACTAAGCTCAACTGTTTTTAAATTACCTAGTGCTATTGACTTTTACCTATTGAACTATTATTTTTATTGCTACTACTACTTATTATTATTATACTATTGTGACAGATTTAAACCAATTCAAACCACTAGATGCTACTTAATACTAGTAAACTCAACCTAGCCAAACACTCCTTTATATTCTGTCAACAAAAGAAATTACCACAGATTGTACCAAATGAACTCCAATTCACAACCTATGAACTCAATATGATCACTGAAGATAAAATAAATCCAAAAACACAGATCTCAGATGCAAGCTTCACTCAAAAAATAGATCCATAGGTTATGACAGATATGAAACTACAATGAGTATTCAAACAACAATATACCACTTCAAATACCAAAACAGATTAACACTACTAGTATTCAATCACTAACAACAACTATTGAGCACAAACAAACAAGTAACACAGATCTAATACTACTAATTTTGAGAGGAACGAAAATAAGTAAAAACTTACAAAAGCCACTCTCCCTCAGCAACAATTGAGGGAGTTCACTAAGCTAGCCTGTCTTTTGACAGGCCAATGGGACACCTTATTGGCTGCCTTTACTCCAAAATAAGCTCAGCTTATTCACAATAAGCTGATGTTTGACCAACAGTTGACTTTTTAAGCTTTTTGAGAGTATGAGAGTTTGGTGCCTTAGATAGTATCACAAAAGCTATAAACAGCTTATATGAAACTATTTGAACAAATGAAAAGCTTGTTGAAGCTTTTGTAAATAAGACTTGATAATTTTTTTATATTTTCTGATTTTTATATATATTTTTTTTTTTTTTTTTTTTTTTTTTTTTTTTTTCTTTTTATGCAAACTTGAAATAACAAATAAGTAATAAATAAAAAGTATAACTGAATTGAAAAGACAATAAGTAAATGATAACAATAAGCAAAGAACAATAAGTAAATAAGCAATAAGCTGAAAATTAAGAAAGAAGAAATAAGACAAACTGAATTTAAATTTTATTAATAAAAATGATTCAATACAGAATAGAAATTGACAGCATAACAATATATTGAAAAAGGCACACCTACAACAATGAAATAAGGGGGGTATTTATAAGTGAGGTGTGATGCTAGGGTTTGCAGTCCTCTGTGTCCACCTCATCAATCCTTGTGATGTTTGTGTTTCTTTGGTCCCATCTGAGCCGTTTGATTCATTTCTAGATGCTTCCATTCAATGATGACCCTTGATTGATTGATTGATAGATTGTGAATCCTACGTGTGAGAGCTCATTGGTACACGCGTCCTCTGTCATGTGCCTGTCACTCCTGACACGTGCACGGCCTTCTAGAAGGTCCCAATCATTAGTAATTAATTAGTACGAGGTAAATTGGACGGGGTAAAAAGTTAGGGTTCATGGAACAGTGCCAATTTCTGGGTAATAAGTAAAAGGGGGCGCGGGTTATTATTTTTAAAAGGTATTTATTGCGTTGGGTCGGGTTTGGAAAGGGTAGGCCGGGTATAGTTTTATTAGTGGTGGGCTTTGGCTAGTGGGCTGATGGGGAGTGGGTAAAAGGTTTTGGGCTGTTTCTTGTGGATCCGGATAGTTAAGGTTTAGGACTAATAGATTATAAGTAAGGACTAATGTTATGAATTTGCAAACCATAGGGACCAAAACTGTAATGTGCCCAAAGTATCTTCCAAGGGTATTAGTTGACAATCTTCAAATCATGGAGGACCAATGTGGCTGTTTCTTTGAATATTTCTTTGAGGGATCATTTTTGCCAAATACTGAAAGTGAGGGACTAAAACTGCCAATTCTTCAAACTTTTGCCCAGGGACCAAATATGTAATAAGATGAATCTCTGAGGACTTCTAATCATATAATGAGCTTTTCTTTGTCATTTTGCTTCCCCGGCTCCGGCTTTTGACACTTTCCATTCTCGTGCTCGTTTTTGTCGGTTTTGCTGTGTTTTTGTTCATTTTTTTTCATATCCGTACCTGCACATACACAAATACAAAAACATGCATTCTCTTGGCATTTTTGGTTAGTATTTGGTATTTATGGTCTGAAATAAGGTCTAAAAAGGATGAGTGATTATGCACTCATCATAGGAATAAGCATAGAATTATAGGATCTATACGTATCATGTTAAGCAATGATTCAAAATCAGTATTTAAATCATAATGAGTCTGAGAGACTCTGTACGCAGAAATCATTCCTCTGTGTAAATTAAGAAATACGTTGAAGTTCCTTATCGACGTGTCAGATTCACTTATCAGTTTACAGACTTATTTAAGATTTCCATGACCGAAACCAGTTACGATGTATATATAATTACGGAACCATAGAAATTCTCTCGAATATGTTGTAACAGCCGAGCGTGAAGATGCTCATATTCCATAGTTTAATGCTGAGATCTTCAGATCATGTCTTCTAATGCTACCCATGAAAATTAATTAGACACACGATAGTATGACAGGTACCTCCTCCGTGAATATAATACCTGCTCGTGTGTTCAATTGATTATGTACGATTCGGTCAATCGTGACTAAGTCATCCAACCGAGAGTTATCATCCAGCGAGTCAGTATAGGCCTCATCAGACTTAAAGAGGCAATAGACGATAAGATTTGATATATGACTTCGATAAGAACGAGCAGTCATTCATGTTAGAATAAATCATATGGGCTAATGCCTAAGTGGGGTAGAAACGTTCATTTGTGGCGAGCGTAAGAAAGTATCCCCGACTATAAAAACGAATACTAAATCCAAGAGGTATCGGCTCATGACCGTTAAGTATACCTAATTCATGTCATTGATTCTCAGAAAGTTACTACAGACCTTGATAGCATTTCAGCTGTCCGAGATTTCCTATTATAATTCTCGAAGAATTCCTAGGTAAACTACCTGACCTGACAAGGAAATAGAATTTTGTATTGATCTTATTTTAGGGAGTACCCCTATTGTTGAAACTTCCTGCAGACTTGCTCCTTCTAGGATGCAAGAATTAATGAAACAGTTACAAGAATGGTTAGATAAGGGCTTTAATTGCTCCAGTAGTTCACCTTCGGTAGCTCCGGTTCTTCTTAAGAACAAGATCATAATGTCTAAAGGTAGACTGACTATCGAGAATCTAATATGTCATTATCCAGAATTGATACTTTATCCCAGGATCGATAATTTATTTGATTAGTTTTAGGGCCTGAGTTCTTTTCTAAAGCAGATCTAAGATCACGATACCTCAATTATCGATTCGGGAAGAGATGTCCCGAACGCAGTCTTTCAGACCAGATGGGGCGGTATGAATTCGTTATTACGCCATTTGACTTAATTAATGCCCCAACAGCTTATATGGACTTCATAAATCGGGTTTGCTATTCAATGATTAGATAAGTCAACTATGATAATCATTGGTGATATCCTGATTTATTCTAAGTCATATTTATTCTAAGTCAGTAATCATGAACTCATTTGCGTCAAGTTTTCAATATATTGAGATAAGAAAAGCTTTATGCTAAGTTCTCAAAACATGAATTCTCGTTATGAGAAGTTCAATTCCTTGAATTGTCACTGTTAGTGAGGACACTAAGGATGGTCCAGTGAAAATTCGGTGCCATTATGATATGGGGTTGACCCAAAACTCCCACAGTAATAAGCTCATGAGAACTCAGGAGACAGGAGACAATCCGTCAGGATTTGAGTACTCAAGTAATAAATAATTTCTAACATGTCACCTGAATGTGCCGTGCTTTCTACTTAATGGCCGAACAAGAAAGAAACTTAGTAAATCATGTAGGGTAATGCCTTAACTATTATCGAGATAAGTTCAGAACATCGATAAATGTTTGACAAGTTGCAGTCCCTAGATTTTCCGCGTGGAATAGGAAAATATTGCCAGAGAATTTATCGTAAATTGTTTAGGATATTATATCAGCATGATGCTTCAGGAATAGTAGTCAATTGTCCGAATAATAATATAATCGTTTATCTATCGAGTAGGCTTCATTATTAGGTGCCCTCGTAGAATTGCGTTTACAGGAAAATGTAGTCAGATATAGGATATTTATCCTCATTATAACAGTCAAATCAGCATACTAGTGTTTAAACTTCATATACAGATTTCAGATAAATCATGTATTCATATGTATTCAGAAATCGTTTACCATTTTCATGAAAACGGTCAGGAAGATAGGGTTATTCATTTATTGAAAATCATGACTAAATTAGTTGCCATGATATTCTCGCAACAATTTTGATCACTATCTCTTAAGAGAGTCCTTGCGTGAAAATTCCTATGCCGCTGTATCTCTATACACCTAATCAGTAGTGTGCCTAGTGCACCCCGTATTGTGAGTATGCACGCCTCTCTAAGTGCAAATCGTGTAGTTAAATAATACCTTAAGCATAGTCAGTATAGTGCTTATGCACTAATAGTACTATAAGTACTCAGTTATGCACTTAATATGTGCATAGTTTTGTAGTCAGTCATGCATTCAGTAACGTGTTCTATGTACTCACTCAACAACGAGTTATAGACGCGCAGTTTCAATAGCAATTAGTAAGTTCCACACATTATCCTATTAGTAGCCGAACTGTCAATAGTAAAGTTTGGCTTCAAAGACGCTTAATACTGAATTTTGAAAACAAGAGTGATCAGTTCCAAGTATAGTGACATTACTTAACTTGTAACTGCTAGAAATCAGTTTAAGAACAGCTTCAATAATTCAGTTTAGCGTTTACCCCAAATTCATTTAGAAATGTGCTATATGCACGTAGTCAGAGTTAGCCCATGTGCGATTGGTTAATTCTATTGAGAGAATAAATTCAAGAGGTTTAATCATCTTGTATGGCAGTAGGTATACCATGCCTGACAGTAAGTATACCTGAATACAATCATGATCAGTTTATGACCCATGTCATGTGAAATAATGCAGCTATAAGATAGTGACGACTGTCGCTAGAACACACTTCCAAACTTTTAACTGATATTTATTAAGAGATTAGCATTCTAGAAACTCTCGAGAAATGAGATATTTGTGAATTGTCGCTAGTCATAGAGTACCTGTCTCTATAACTCTTAATGGAGATGGCAGATTCACTTCCAAATTCAGATAGAAGTTCCAAGAGAACTACCAAGTTAAGAAAGACTAAAGATAGTCTAAGACAAGCTGAAATCCTATAGGGATAAGAGAAACCGAGCAGTAGAATGTCCAATAGTTGATCTAGGTATCTAAATACTATTTCATTAAAAATGAATCATCCGATTTAGCAGATCGAATTAGAAAGGTGCCATTCAGATTTGTAGAATCAGAAGAACTCAACAATATTCTTGGCACCTATCTTGTATTCCAGCTAAGATCATGTTTAATAGGTGAGGCAAAAGTATGTCTCACTAGCAGTTATCATAGTTATGGAATAAGAGCTCGTCTATGTAAAGAAGCAAGTAGAAATTATTGACACAGAGGTCAAGATGTTTAAAGTTTAAGAGGTCTTTCTTTTAATTCGATGGAAGCACAGAAACAGGAAGTTAGAGTAGATAAATAGGAGCCGCGAAAGAGCTCACCAGACATTACCCCACTTTTCATCAGGAATGGTTTGTGAGGACACAAACCGAATAAGTGGGGGAGAGTTGTAACACCCAAAATTTTATATTTTAGTAAAATGTATATAGTATTCCAGAAACTTGGATTGACAAGAAGTTTTTGCTGTTGCACAGTAGATACGGCGTATTGACCTATGTTTCAGGAAACTAGTTTTAAAGAAAAGGGACTATCCGTGTAATGGTTCTCCCACCAGGGACTAATTCTGTCAATAGGTGAAAGTTAAATTAAAACACTTATATCTTTTAGATAACCTTAGGATTCATCAGAAGTTCCTGGACTCTTCTTTTCCCTCCTTCTGTATAACGTCACACACACACTCTATCCATCAAAAAGCTAGGGTTTCAATTTAAGGTTAATTTTAAGCAAGGTTTAAGCAAGATATCACCTCACATAAGCTCATAAACGTATATACTTGTGTTCCCACAAGTTAATTTGAGGTAAATCATATCTTGATCTTTAAATTGTTTTTTAGAGCTCCCTTTTTTGTGGTAAAGCTTAAAGAATAAGTTTTTATGCCATTTGTGGGGTTCTAGTAGAATTTCACATGATTATGTGGAATTATGATTTTTAAGAAATCATCAAGAACACTAGTAATCGTGTATAAGATCTTGGTTATATTATAGGTACCTTGTTAGGGTGCCATAACATCAGTTTATGATGTTGATTTTCAGAAAGTGTGTATATGTCACACGTTAAGCCGCGGAACCAAACACCCGCTTATGGCTTAGTTCATTCTTAATGGTTGATTATGACAAGTTAAGCCATATTCTTAGTAATCCTTGTGTTAATTACAATTTACATGTTCATAGGTTATATGGTTAGCCGGTGACGTTTATGGGGAGCTCGCGATAGATTACAAGCTATATCAAGGTGAGTAACATATATTACATTAGAAACAGGACCTTTCTAGCCTGTTAGATATATCACCTACTCGTGTTACGAGTTTATATTAGTATAATTGTGTATTATGTGTTTTAATACCCTACGTGATATATCACATGTGAAATAGCTTAGACGGGTCAAAATAGCCCATATTGACCCATGTGGTCTCAGTAATATGTTTTTAGCATAACTATTGAATCATTGCTTAGTTTAACATCCTATGTGGATGATACAAATAAAAGAGATGTTCCGAAAATGGAATTAGACATCCTACGTGGATGACAGGAGCCTTTAAATGGCTTTATGTCCTAAAGTGGGACCTAGACGTCCTAAGTGGATGATCAGTGCGAGTGTAGAACTCATTAGACGTCCTAAGTGGACGACATGTATTATAGTGTGATCACGCGTTCCAAAGTGGAACTTACATCCTATGTGGATGACATGAGCCTTTAGATGGCTTACGTCTCAAAGTGAGACTTAGACATCCTATGTGGATGACCAGCATGCTTATATGACTCGTCAGTCGCTTTAAGCGAAGTTTAGACATCCTTAGTAGGTGACCAGTATATTATGTTCATATTATGACCCAAAGTGGGTCTTAAACATCCTACGTGGATGACTTGTAAGAGCACATGAGACACTAAATACTTAATGCAATGTATAGACATCATTAATGGATGAATAGCGCATCATGTGATGCACCCCTAAGATCAGATAAGTCGTCCTAAGTGGACGACGAGAGCTTTAAAAGCTACTTAGAACCAAATAAGGATTCATGACGTTCTATGTATATGAATAGTACATATATGACAGTTATATCATTCATGTGTATGATTATGAAGCACGTAGCCTCGATTACAAGTGCTATTAAGCATCATGATCACCAAGTGGGGAAGTATTTAACGAAGCAACCTTCTAGCTTTATATCTTATATTTTCAGTTTATATGCGTTATCTCACTAAGCTTATTGCTTACGTTGCTTCGTTTATGTTTCTTATAGGTGAGATCGAGTTTAAGGCTAAGGGTCGCGGGTTAGCTACCGGTAGAGCTCATGGGTAATCGAGCTTATCCTAAACCCTCTCTAATACCAAGAAACGCCCTAGGTTGTTATATTTTGGGTAAAAAAAAAAAAATCTAGTATGGGCGTTTCAGCATCCCCGAGTTTCAGTTTACAAGCCTGGCCGGTAAACATTATATGCAAATGTGATGTAACTAAAAATGACGGGATACTTTCAAAATTTTACATGTTGACAATGTATCGGTACTTTATACTTACTGCACTATTTGTGAATATCTGTGCCTTCTTCTTTCCCATAGAAATAATTTGACCTGCAATTTTATTATAAGTACGCAGGAAACGTCAAAATCTACACAAATAAAAAGCAAAATTACGTAGCTAACAAATATCGGTCAAGTAGTCTACCATCATCAATTCCTTCTTTCTCCCAGGATACATCCACATACCGCACGGCTTTCTTATACTTTCTGAGAGCCATTTTATGGTCTTGCTTCTGCAGATAATATGAGACTATGAGTTAACATCGTTGTCCATAAATTTGAACCACGAGAGCAAAAAAACAAGGTACTTTAAGGCAAGGTTGAATAGTTTTATTCGGACTACCTTAAAAGCTTCATTCCCAGAAGCCCGGATTGAACCAACAGCGTCCAACCACCACAAAAGTTGACTAGGCCCTTTGTCAATGTCAGCGGGCCAATCAGGAAGCATATCTCCATCCTTAAAAAGGTTCCCAAAAAGATTATCTTCACCTTCTTTAATTTCACCACAATCCGCAATCATAACATCACGAATCGGGCGATCATTATCATCAATAGCAACATGCTCAATCGACTTAACGACTCCCATCCCTTGGACTACTCTTCCAAACACAAAGTTTTTACCATCTAAATAAGAAACTTTGACCCGTTAGTGTCCGGGCCAGAGTTGGGCATTGATAACATTCCTTTCCTTTCATGTTTCATTTCAAAATTCTCGTCTTTGAACTTTTAACCAGCCGGTGGAAACGAACTCCCTTAAGGAAATAAATTCTTTTTCTCTCTCCCATAACAGAATTTCCCGCTCTTTTTCACCATGAAGAAAAAGGAAAAAAAAAAAAAAAAAAAAAAAAAAAAAAAAAAAAAAAAAAAAAAAAAAAAAAAAAAACTTCATTTTCGTTCATCTTTCTGTGTAAATTTCCAATTATAATCCGTACATTTGAATATGTAGATTAGAATACATAGATAGAACCGTTTAGATTACATTCTAATTGATTTTTTCTTAAAAAACCCTAATTCAATTCTCTCATTATAATGTCGAATAAAAAACGATCATCTAAAAGGCAAATTAAAGTTCCATTGAAGTATAAATGACATGTGATGGGGATTTTGAATCAAAAGAAAGATGTGAATTGTACTATTGTGAGTACTCAGGAAATTAGGGTTGAAGACGAGGCTTCCAATGTGGGAAATGGTGTAGAGAAGGATATGGAGGTGTTGGGGAAGCATACTGAGGCTAGGGATGATTGTGCTGAAATCAATGTAAGTAAATCTCTACATGTGCTGATAGTGTTGAGTTTTGTTGATAAAACTGTAATGAAAATGTGAATAGGAATGCTGATGTGAACAATAGTGAGAAATATGGATCATATGCTAATGTTGTACAAAAGAACGAGATTAAGTTGGATACTAGTTCGTGCTTTAAACCGAGAGAAATATGTGATGATGACAATGAAATTGTTGTGTTTGATGAAGAGCTTGTGTCAAAGGGAAGTCTAAAATGGAAACTAACCATTTGTGGCCATTTTGTGGGTTATATGGGTGCGAATGAACTTAGATACTCCGTATCATCTAAGAAGAATGTGGAATAAGTATGGGTTGATTGATGTTCAAGTCAATGCTAAATTGCTAATGGTAATTGTTTGTTCAAATTCACAAATGAAGAAGGAATGGGAAAGGTCATTGAGCAGGGACCTTGGATATTATGAACAATAAGCCTTTATTTGTTCAACAATGGGATCCAGTTTTAGGAATGGAGAAACAAGAAACTACTGAAATTCCTATTTGGGCAAAACTAAATAATATACCACTGGAAGCTTGGACAAAGGAAGGTATTAGTGCTCTTGCAAGTAGCCTAGGGAAACCTTTGAGAATGGATATAATGTTACTGCCAGGGGCGGAGCCAGAACTTTTTTGTCGAGGGGGCAAAATATGATAATTGTTAGAAACTACACTAAAAATTGGTCAGTTAGGAGGGCAAATTACAAAAAGAGCCGAAAAATTTCAAAAATTTACACTACAATTTTTTTCGCCGGGGGGTTTTATCTCCGCCCCTGGTTACTGCCCAAGTGTGTCAGAATGAGGAGAGCTGAGTATGCTAGAGTTGTGATGAAATTTGATGATGGTAAAGGTTTCAAGGAGGATATATACGTGCAGTATAGAAACAAGGAAAATGAGGTGAAAGGAACAAAGACTATGAATGTTGAGTATCCATGGAAACCTGACATTTGCTCACATTGTAAGGTTTTTGGACATGATAGAAAAAATTGTATAAAACTAGCTAGAGTGAATGATTGAAGTAGGAAGTGTGCTGAGAATATAGAAGATAAGAGAAAACATAATAATGGTGATGAAGGTTGTGTTGAAGTAAGTCATAAAGAGTTTGATGGTTGAAGGAAGGGTGGTTATGGTCCTTACAATAACCAATGGGGTGAAGGAAAATAGTATGATAACGATGTATGGAATAGAAATGGAGTGTATAGAAGGAAAAAAGGAATAAAACTAGTACAGGAAGAAGGACAAAAGAATGAAAAGAATGAAGAACAATGAAAGTCAGCAAAATGAAAACATGACAGAAAAGGCATGGACTATCCAAGATGAGATATTATCAGGAATAAGGAAATCTCCAAACAAATTTGTTGTGTTTGAAAATACAATTGTGGAAGAGCAATAGGAGTTAAAGCAACTAAAAGATAGAATGATTGTGGATCAGTATCTAAATATGAAGTTGCAACCATCATGTTCTAAAACTAGCAACTCGTCTAAGGATATGATTCATTATTTCATGATGAAATGGGAAGAAGATAGATTAAAAGAAAGGGAAGCCAGAATGAAGTGAATGAAGATGTGATTGAAGGTATGAATACTACTGCAAATATGTGTTCTGCTAATTAATGAGGTTAGTGGAATGGATACAGTTGTTCTGAATTGACAGTTTGTTGTCTTGTTTTCTAGTCATTTTAATTTGGATTTTAAAATAACTAGTTGGAATATTAGGAGTATGAATAAGTTGAAAAAGCAAAAAGAAGTTTTGAAACTAATAAGAGAAGAAAGAATCAATGTTTTTGCAGTGATTGAAACTCACTTATATAAAGCTTGAGAAATTAATTGAGGTAAGTAATAGATGCTATGGGGGGATGTGTAACACCCGTTTCCCGGGCACAAATAGGCCCCACCATAGATGAAATGGACTAAGGACTAAACATGATTGGTTAGTCAATGAATGTTTCATTGTAGTCAAATCCGATAGTCAAAGAATGTATTATATGGTTATGAAAAGTATTCTGTGGCACAACTAGAAAGGTAATAGACTTTAAGGACCTAAGTTGCCATTGTGGTAAATGGGTTATAAGTAAGATGTGGCCAAAATGAGAAAAAAGGGACTAGTTATGTCAATTGGCCTAAGATGCAATCTAACTAGTTTAAACTAGGAGATTCTAGACATTTCTATTATTATTTAGGGTGTGTTTAATGTCTGGATTTGGGAGAAGAAAATTAGGGAAATGGTGAAGCTTGGTGATGAATCCATGAAGAGCTAGGTGTTTTAATCCAAGGGTTAAGTCATAACAACAATCCATTACAAGTAAGTAATCTCCCTCTCTTGATGTTAATAAGGTTAAGGTTTAGGATTGAAGTGGGTTTTCATCATATGATCAAGGTATGATCATATGATGATGAAGAAAGGAAGATGAGTATGTTTAATAGGTTATATAAACCCTTGTTAATGATGTTGATTAATGTATCAATAGGTTTGATGATGATGATGATGATGATGATGATGAAAGGTAGTGATGATGATGATGATGTCCTTAATAGGCTTATCTTAGACTTAAGGTAAGTAAACCGATTATGATGTAAAGTTATATTGATTTCTATGCATTATGTGTTATGTGGCTTAATGTGTTAAGGGTTATGATTAGCGTGTAAATGGTGTTATTGTGGAAGTAAGTGTAAGGTTAGTTAGGGGTTAGTCAAGAAGAAATGAGGACTAAGGGAGGTTAAGGCTTTAAGTGGTTAAGGTATATTGATTATGTCTAATATTGCTTTGGACTAATGGTTATATAATGTGTAATGTGTGAATGAAGTATAATGTTAAGTTATACACATTTTACTTACTAAGCATTCGTGCTTACGATTTAAGTATTCAATGATTTGTAGGTTTATGTGTGATGGAATTGGTAAGCTTGAGCTAAGGATTAAGGTTTGCTAATGCGGAGGATAGAAGGTTTGATGTGTGTAGGAGCTAGGTAGAAAGAATACCGAGCTTATTCAAGATGGTACCCCCGTGAGTCAATTTATGGTTTGTAAAGTGGAGTCAGGGTTAAATGTATATTAATGGTGTCATAACGTTTTGGTGGTCAAACGGTGTGTCAAGGTATGTTTCATGTATTTACGGGTAAAGTTAAAGGGGTATTTGGCATAAGTGTGATTATACCCATTTTGGGTTGTAAACGGGTCAAACGATTATGGAAACGTTTTAGTATGTTAAATTAATGATGTTGGTTAAGTTTGGTGTGCAAAGGAAGTGGTAAAAGTCGTTGTTGTGAAATGGGTCAAAACGGGTATATTATATGTCTATTTGTAAAGTACCATTCTGAAGCGTCGATTGGTAAATGTTTTTGTATAGAAATGATGTTTATGACGTTGATGCGTAGGGATTGCACCAGACTTTACCTCTCAAGAGATCTCGAGAAGCTTACAACCCCCACCAGGCAGTGTACCTGATCGATGTAGTATAGTATAATAACAAGTACCGGGGGATTGATCGTTCAGCTAGGAATAGTGTCGCTAGGATTAGAAAACCTAAAGACTAGGTCTAGAGATGAGGGATGATTCTTTTTGTATTTTTATATTTTTTTAGAAAGCAAATTAAAATCTTGGGTTTGAATGATTTGGGCGGAATTAGTTGCTAATCAACTAACCCAATACTAAGATGCAATCAAAATAAAATACTAGAAATGAAAATAAAACTAATTTATACTAAGGTTGTGAGCAATATGTGGGAGAAATGTGTTTACTTAGATTTCACTACTCCCTAGATATCTTTTACACGTTAATTACTTGTTATAGTTGCGTGGATGACGGATTGTATTCCTTAATACCATTCATGGGGTGGCGTACTTACTTCCCCAATCCTATGAGTGCCTACTTCACTCCTATGTCGAGCCTGCTAGAAGCTCCTTACATAGGATCATTAGAATTTACTCATGCATTAAATACAACCAATAAAACCTAGTACACATCGGTTCATGTTTCCTAAGACGTTCAAGCATTTACACAATGGAGATCTGCCAGTTTTCTTAAGCCTAACATTGAAATCATTCATCCAATACAACCATAAACAAGTAATCAACACATAATTAACATCTAGGTTTCATTAGATCTAAGCAAACACAAGATAAATCTAGCCTAGCATGTTGAAATCAAGACAAGCACAAGATATAGACAACCAACACATAGACATATTGATTGAATTAAGAGAAGACTTATCTCAATAGCACATGAAAGGATTCAAGGGTTGAAAACCCTTGAAAAAGCTGTAAAATACGTACAAGGTTCGGCTCTAGGGTTTCTCCACACAAGTTCCTATTCATGAATGAAAAAGAAAACTATATATAGATTTAAGAAGGTGACGGCGTCAAGAACAAATGTCTGACGCCGTCATCTCACTGCCAAATAGTTCCTCGGACTGCCTAGATCTGGATCTGACGCCGTCATGTAGTCCCCTTTTGCAGGCCATCACACAATTAACTTTTGACGCCCTTCTTGTGACGCCGTCAGGTTTGCACTGGGTCGTCACCAAATTTTACTCTTGACGCCGTCAGGAATTGCCTCTTGACGCCGTCATACACTGTTCCCAGCAAGGAAAATTAAGTCTTTGGCGTTTTCTTCACTTTTATGCTCCAAAAACGTCCGAATTGCTTCCTTTTCCAGATTTCTCTCCCAAAGTACCTAAAATCACAAAAGGAACGATTTAGGGTAATATTTGATCAAATAAATTCAATTCCGGGCTTAAATGACCCCCTAAAAGTGGTTCATTTTTCGCCTCATCAGACATGTTAATGAAAACTGTAAAGTTTTGTGGGTTAACGAATCCCGAAAGTTGGTTTTCCGGAAGTAGAGCAAATATAGTCTTATGTATTATTTTCTGCAGTGAGCATATGGCCATATGAAATTTCCAGCATATAGGCATATGGTCACCTCAGAATTTTAGTAAAGGGCATATGGTCATCATATGGCCATATCGAATTTCAGCATATGGTCATATGCTTCTGTCAGAATATAAATGAGATATTTTCTGGTTTTAATTTGTCAATTTTCCAAATTACGTATCTTTTAATCCATAAGTCGTCACGGGTCGTACAACCCGTCATTTTAAAGATAATGAAGTCTAGTTTAATTTAAAAATCTTTCCAAGGTATATAAGTTAACGGATTTTAGTCAATGGTCAAGGGAGGATTGAAATGGTTGTTAAAGTCAAGTTGTTTGCGCGTGAAAGTTTTAATTTTTGGTCTAAGCGGGCACGGGGTGTAACAGGATGGGATTAGGTTTCTAATTATAAACATAGTAAGAATAGTTGCAGAATCATGGTGGGATGGGATAGTAAGGTGGTAAATTTAATGGTACTACATATGTCTAAACAAACTCTATTTTGTTTATTAGAGACATTAAATGTTATCGCAGTTTTGTATATGCTGCAAATAGTGGTATTGAAAGAAGTTTGTGGAATGAGTTTAAGGCTGTAAAGAATGTGACTAATAATAAACCATGGATACTTCTTGGAGACTTTAATATAACACTGAATATTGAAGAACATTCAGCTGGGTGGGGGGGGGGGGTTTCTTATGTGATACAAGATATGCAAGATTTCACTTAGCTAGAGTTACCTACTAAAAAAGTATTATGAAGAAGCTTGATAGAGTAATGGTAAATGAAGCTTTCATTTATGCTTATGGAGAACCATATGGCCAATTTTTTCCTTTCATGATTTCTGATCATATTTGCAACTTTAGTAATTCCTAAATGCCTTCAAAATAAAAAGAGGAGTTTTAGATTTACTAATTACATTATGGATAAAAAAGAATTCATCCCTACTATTAAGAAAGGGTGGAATTTTGAGATTGTTGGTCATCATATGTTTAAGGTTGTAGAAAAAAAAAATGAAAAGCCTAATGAAAGAACTGTCTTGGAGAAATGAAAAATTATTTGATAGAGTAGAGCAGTGTGGAGGAAATTTGAAAAAATTTCAGAGGAATATGGAGGAGTATCCTCATAATGATCAACTCAAAGCTGAAGAAGCCTAATGTTTAGCTCTATATGTAGAAGTTGTGAATGATGAAGAGAACTTTCTATTCTAACAAGATAAAATCGACTGGATTAGTAAAGAGATATGAATAATAAATATTTTCACAAGATTCTCAAAAGTAGGAAAAATACTAGTATAATAACTAGTATATGTAATGAAGATGGTGACAGATTTGAAGGTGATCTTATGGCACAACAATTTGTAAATCATTTTAAGAATGTCCTTAGAGCTGGTGCAACCGTTACTAGAATGAATGGTCAAAACCTGTTTCAAAACAAACTCTCTAAAGATGAAGCTTTTAGTATGATCACAAATGTCACTTAGAAAGAAATCAAGGAGGCTATGTTTGATATTAGAGATACAAAAGCACCAGGTCCTGATGACTTTATATCTTCTTTCTTCAAACAGTCTTGGAATATAGTTGGAGAAAAGGTGTGTGATGCTATTAAGGAATTTTTCAGAACTGGAAAAATGTTGGGAGAAATAAATGCTACCTTAATTACTCTCATCCCTAAGATTCAACAACGAAACAAAGTTTCTGAGTTCAGACCCATTGCATGTTGCAATGTTCTTTTTAAGTGCATTAGCAAAATATTGATAAACAGAATCAAAGGTAGTCATGATAAGCTTGTAAACTGCAATTAGAGTGCTTTTATGCCTGGTAGAATAATTCAAGAAAATTTGTTGATTTCTCAAGAGTTATTAAAATGGTATGATTGTAAGAACGGGGCAAATAGATGTGCTTTGAAGATTGAATAGCAGCTTCCCCTTGCAATAATGTTATAAGAAGTATTTTGAAAAGATTGGTGTTAGCTACTACACTTTATTATGCTTGTAATAAAAAAATGCAAGACTATTTGTTAATGAAAAAATAAATGCAGAAAATGTGCTGGAGAGGATAATTGAGAACATTAGATTGCAGATGCAAGGTTTAAGGGTGAAAAATTCAAGTCAAGTACAGAAAGTGGCAGCATAATGGAATGTGGTAATGAAATGCAAGACATAGATACGGACTATGAGTGTTTGTGAATGTGGAAAATGAATTGGTTCCTGAGTATGTTGTGATAACATAATTCTTATCATTATGATAGATACGGTGAGTCGTGAAAGATGTGACCACCTCGGTTTATTAAATGAGTTTGAGTTATGTTAAGTAATGTTTAGATATAATTTATGTGATTTTTTTTTTTTAATTTTTTTTATGCAATGATAAAATTATATTGACACTTCAAATAATTTACATCATAATAACAGAAGCTCATTTGGACAGGCCCAAATAGCACATACAAACAATATCAGATACTTCATAAAGATACCTGATAAGAGTAATTCATACAGAAAAGAAAATACTCTATATCACTCTTCAACATTCTGCTATTACCATTCTTCACAACAGCTTGTTCACCACTTAAGAAATGCACCAACAGACCATCTAGCTACATTTCCAATACTTCTCCTACCAAGATTACTCAAAATCATTTGAATAAACCGACCATCTGATAAGAGTAATTTATGTGATCTTATTTTGTTAGTATGATATCATTTTGTGATAGTATTTTGATGTCGTATACGGGGGTGTAGCTATATGCAATATTAAGAATAATCTTTAAAAAGGGAATGTAGTCAACAAATGTAGATATCTGGTTATCTGTGTGTTTTTGTAGAGTTCAAGTCAATCGATGATGTCTCCTCTTTCAGGTTATGTAGAGTTATATGGGGTACAATTTATATACTTGATTTGAGGTAGGAAATGTAATAATCAGCCGGTGGAACTAGCATTTAGTGATATTGCGCTATAAATGGGTTAATATGGTTCCCATTAAAATTAACATTCATGCCTGGAAAGTTAGATTAGACGGTCTTCCCACGAGAATGAACCTCTCCAAACGCGGCATGGATATTGAGTCTCTCTCTTGCCCTTTATGTGACAATGCGGTGGAATCATCGAGCCATATTTTCTTTGCTTGCCATATAGCCAAAGAGTTGTTTCGAAAGATCACTCGTTGGTGGGACATTAATTTTTTGGAGATTTCTTCCCATGAGGAGTGGATGGATTGGTTTTCAAATCTCCGTCTTCTATCTAAACATAAAAAGCTCCTTGAAGGAGTTTGCTACGTTATGTGGTGGCATATTTGGAACTTTCGCAACAAGTGTGTTTTTGGTGCAACTATTCCTTCGAAGGCTTCTATTTTCGAAGACATAGTGGCATCTTCTTTTCATTGGTGTAAACATAGGTGTAAGGCTTCTTTTAGTTGGTTAGATTGGCTTAAAAACCCTCATCTTATTATCTTGTAATTTCTAGCTTCTTGCTAGTTTTTTTTTTCTTTTTAATAAAATTCCGCCGTTCAAAAGAAAAATGAAGCTTTTTTGTGATAGGACCTTAATACCCCATATATGAGGATGGAGCTGCCTATTGTATCATGGTAATCTTACAAAGGGAAATAATTTATATTTTTCTTTCGCCATGTTCATATACATTATACAATATACCAAAACGAATCTAACAAATGCATAATTTAAAAAAAAAAAAAAAAAAAAAAAAAAAAAAAAAAAAGCTATGCAATATACGTAAACTAATCTATGAAAAATATATCCCAAAATCCCGATGTTCATGTATAAAAACTAACAAAAATCTAACTCAAAATTTTGTGCATGTATAATGTGAGAAAATTAAACTAACAAAAATGTAACTTAAATCTCGTGCATGCACGAGGATCTAAAACTAGTTAATAAAAGATATGATATTAGTGATAAAACAATATTTGTTGCATTAGAATCCTTGGTTTGGCATAAATTGGCAAATCTCCGTAATTTTAAATTTAGAACGTGTGGTATGAAATTTCGAATTTGTGTCATATGAAAAATGCCACTATGTTGCTCTTATTCATGAAAATGCCATTATTTGTTATTTCTTAAATTTTATCCGCTCTGTCACATATGTCATGCTTGTATTACTTTTTACATTTTTTATTTTAATAATCTTCGTACAATATCGTTTCCCTGTAATTATATGTACAATATTTAATTAGTAGAGGGTTATCTTAGGCAAAACCTTATCCCATCACATAATTCAACATTTACACCTCATAAAAGTATCACAAGGTACCACCTGATATTACTCAAACGTCACAAGTCACAACTACTCGTATAAAAAGCCACAATAAATGATAGATCACTTAATCTGAAAATGGTTTTTCTATTTTGGTGTTTCTATTTTGTTGGATGATAGATCACTTGATCTGAAATATGCAGATAACAAAAATGATGGGTAAAGAAAAAAAAATTGCTTTTTTTATTTCATTTTCTCAAGTTGAAATGATATAAAAGTAAAATAAAAAATGTTGTGTTATCGTGTTAGGAAAAAAAGAAAAGAGAAAAAAATATATATATATATATACATTTTGTGTCTTTTTAAACATGTTCATTTTATTACAAAAGTCGAATATGAGTAAATATTGAATGTTATATTTGTCATTAGATTATCAATAGTTTAGGTTTAGTTTTGTTTCGGTTCATATTTGAGCAGAAAATTTTTGAGAAAAAATGCTAAGAAATTTCTTCTCATTATTTTCTGTTTTTACATTATGTTAAAACAAATACAAAAACACAATAAAATTTTAATTTTCTATGTTTTATTTTCATTTCATTCTATAAAAGAAGTCAATAACAGACCGTTAATGTTCTATTGCCATGTTCATTCCCCCAAATGCTTTATGATAAACTTCATTTATTTGTGAGGTACTTAATAGATAATATTAGTTAGCTCAATACTAGTTACAGCATCTCTGATGTTATGAATTTTGTCAAATTCATAGCAATAACAAGGCATGCCACATTATATATTGTACTTCATATAAATCACAATCTATAATGCTATAAACTTTTATGAACTTTATGTTCTAATAAAAGTTTACGGGTATAAACTCTACATAAAACAAACTCTATAAATCTTCATTAGTAAGGTTTATTAAAGGTTTCATATTTTTCTTTGTCGACTTTAGCATCCCTAATGAGAAAAACAGAGAGATTGAATGAAAGGTTACTTGATTGATTGAATGAAATGAAACTATTACATCAGTATTTAAAGGGTATGATCTTGGCGGGATAAACTTATAACTAACACTTGAATGAGTTGACCCGCGTTGACCATTCACAATACTCTGTTACAGCTATTATACAAAGCAAACTATCACTACACTACAATTACATTGTATAACAACTAACTAAACACTTGATATGATGAGCATAGTTGGAGGAGATGACTGATGAAATCTTCTTGTTCATAACTCCATTAGCAGCCTTGTCTTCTTGTTGACCTGTATCTCCATTACCCCCTGCAAGTTGGAAGTGTGTATGGATCACACATGCCATACTTGGATATGCAATTGTGAAATGGAGCCCTGCTCAGTCCTTTAGTTAATGCATCAGCTGCTTGATTGTGTGAAGGAATGAACACTGGAAGAATTTTGCCCAATTTAATCTTTTCTCTAACAAAATGGCAATCAATCTTTATGTGTTTGGTTCTGGCATGCTGGATAGGATTAGAAGCAAGAGCAATAGATGATTAATTGTCACATAGGATTGGGACAGGTGTAGTGATTGGTATCTGTAGATCTTTGAATAGACTTAGTAACCAAGTAAGTTCACATGTACAATCTGCAAGTGCCCTGTAATTTGCTTCTGTAGAAGATCTAGAGACCACTGATTGCTTCTTTGATTGCCAGGAAATAAGACATGATCCAAGAAATATGCAAAAAACAGTAATCGATCTCCTTGTTGTTTGGCAGTTAGCCCAATCACTGTCACAATAAGCTTTAAGCTGAAAAGAATTATTAGCAGGGATGAATAAGCCTTGTCCTGGACTGAGTTTGATATATCTGAGAACCTTGATTAAGGCTTTCCAATGAGGTGTTCTAGGATTATGACTGAACTGACAAAGAGCATGAGCAGCATATGAAAGATCTGGTCTTGTAATAGTAAGGTAAAGTAATTTACCTACTAGAGCTCTATACTGAGAAGGATCATCCAATGGTTCTCCATCTGTATCATTCAGCTTAACAATGGGATTGATTGGAATATGAGAAGGTTTGTGATCTAGGACCCCTGCACTATGAATCAGTTCAAGTGCATATTTTCTCTGTGACATGGTGATTCCTTTGGTGTTTCTTAAAAATTCAATTCCTAAGTAGTAGTTTAAGCTTCCTAGATCCTTGATACTGAATGCTATGTCTAACTGATGTTTGATGTGTGAGATAAGTTCAGGATTGTTGCCTGTGAGAAGAAGATCATCAACATATATCACTAAGGCCAAAAAATCTGATCCTTTCTTATATGTGAGTAGAGAAGTATCTGCAAAGCTTTGAGTGAACCCTTTTTGAATGAGAAAGTTGGTTAACTTAGTGAACCACTGTCTATTAGCCTGCTTTAGACCATACAATGACTTCTTAAGTTTACAAACAGGATTTGGAATGTTGGTGTTGTGATGATATCCTTAAGGTAGGGTCATGTAAACATCCTCATCTAGATCTCCATGAAGGAATGCATTGTTAATATCTAGTTGAGCTATATGCCACAACTAAGAAAGTCCTAACTGTCACCATCTTAGCTACAGGTGCAAATGTTTCAGTGTAATCAATCCTTTCCTTTTGATTCTAACCTTTTTCTACCAACCTAGCTTTGAATCTCTCAATGGTCCCATCTGACTTGTACTTAATTCTAAATACCCATGTGCTACCAATTGGTGATATGCCTGCTAGAAGAGAGACTACAACCCAAGTGTTGTTGGTTTCTAATGCATGCAACTCTTTATCCATAGCATCTT